>MU722537.1:10687-37158 GCA_026770625.1 Nicotiana glauca
CCGGGGTTCTAGACCTCGGATTTCGATTCCGGGCATACACCCGAGTTTCATATTTTTCTACGAACTTTCTGAGACCATTAAATCACGGGTCCGGGTCCGTTTACCAAAAAGGTTGACCAAAGTCAACTATATCATTCTTAATATCAAAATTCTTCAAAATTTTCACATAATTCATATATTTCATCATAAAAATTTTTCGTCTTCGCGCCCAGACTGTGGACGCAAATCGAGGCAACTATAAATAAGGTTTTTGAGGCCTCAGAAGCTCGAAATGACTGAGAACACAAGTGATGACCCTTGGGTCGTCACATCTTTACAAATAATTTTACATAGAAATAGGAAGAAAGTGGAAAAAAAATACTCCACGATCCTCCTCTCAAAATCAAATGTGGGCATCAAAACCTAACTCCATAACTTATAAACTGTCTTCTACACTAATAATGTTTCAAATGTCTGCTCTTTCTTCTATTTTCTCTGCTCAAATTTCAGAAGTTTGCAAATATGGTTACAACACTTCATGAAATCAGTCAAATTTCAAGCAATTTGATGCAATGGAATCTCAAAGTTAGAGTCTTTCGAATGTGAGAAATGCCGGATCATTTCAATCTTGGAAAACCATATTCGATTGAGTTGATTTTACAAGATGCAAAGGTAACATATTTAACTTAATTACTATAGTTCTAAAATTTCTATTCTTTTTGGGTTTTATCGATAATTCTTTTTACAATAAGATGTATTGATTGTGAAAAATTATATGCGTTTCTGTTTTTAATGTAGTTTGTTATTAATTTCTTTACGACGAACTTACGACAATTTTACTTATTCAACTTCACTTAGTTTTAAAGATTCTATTATACTTCCGGAACAACGTCACCATTCAAATGAGTTGTGTACAATCACAGAGGTGCATACCTCATCATTATTAGTTTGTTTCTTGTTTTTAAAATATGTTCGATGCCTACACATCTTTGGAGCCTCGCTTTCCACTAGAGGTTGATTATGAACACAAAATGCAACATTTAGCTTTGAGCACTATTTCTTCGCCAACATCCTCACTCTACAAATAATAATTTTGTCATGTAAAGTATATTAGAAAGATTAGCATTATTTATGGTTAAACCTTTGCATTTTGCTTTTGGTTAAAATAATCCGGTCATTTGTACAGAAACGATTATGAAACTTGGCTCATATAATAACAAAATGCTAATCTTTAACCAACAGAAGTGCAAAATGACCTCAAGGGGTCATTTGTACAGAAATGATTATGCAACAGTCACAAGGTTTGCCCTAAATCCAACATCATTCACATCAAGCCTTCACAAATTGTGCACTAATCCGTGCATATATTCTATTTATTTGCAATATGATACATTCTAATAATGGCTCATATAATAACAAAATGCTAATCTTTAACCAACAGAAGTGCAAAATCACCTCAAGGGGTCATTTGTACAGAAACAATTATGCAACAGTCACATGCTTTGCCCTTACTCCAACATCATCAACATCAAGCCTTCACAAATTGTGCACTAATCCATGCATATATTCTATTTATTTGCAGTATGATACATTCTAATAATTAATCTATCTTTTTAGGGTGATCGTCTCCGGACCTCGATTGGAAAGTATGTAATTAAGTTTTTAGGACCAAGATACAGGAACTTGGCATATATCGCATGAACTACTTTGTCGTCGTACCAAACAACTTGAGTTTAAAGACTACGCCACACAATATGAGGCTGACATTTACACAAAGGACAACAGTTGAGGAAATAGTTGATTCTTCATTTCATATGAATATCTTCAACTTTCGTCCTTTTGATCAGCTAACAAATCAGAATGATGTCGATGAGGCAGAATTATTCGGTAATTCTTCTCTTCCATTATTATCATATTTTACAAAATTATCTAACTAACTTTTATATTTGTAGATGTCATTGGTCAGGTTGTGAAGTATGAAAATGTTAAGACCCACAAGCAAGGAGATAACGATAGTGTCTTTCTCAATGTTCAACTCGAAGATGATCAGTAAGTTATATACTAATACAAACTATACTTTTATAGTTTAATTATTTATATTATTTTGTTGATGAATGATTACCTTGAAATTTATAGGAGGAACAAAATTACGGCAACATTATGGAGTGAACTTGTGGATTAAATTCAGCCTTACTTGAATGGAGCTATCGACGAACCTTTGATTGTTGTTTTACAATTTATGAAACTTCAAAAATTTCGAGGTTTACCAAATTTACATCTATATTTAAAATTTAGTTTCAAAAAATTTCTAGCTTCTAATTTTTGATTTATCTTATCTACAGGTAACTACTCAGTGTGTAGTTGTTGGTACTCTACAAAACTTTGGATCAATTCTACTCTGCCGCAATATGTTGAGTTTAAATCTAGGTTTGTAAAGGGTGTAATATTTTTTAATGGTAGTTACATATTGTTACTAACATTTATCACTTTTACCACGTTACGACATATGTAGATTAGTTGCAACATGTCAATCTAACTGTGAGCGGATTACTCAAACAAGTTCTCAGCAAAGTTATTCTGTCAGAGATGAATTAGCCAAAGGAATTGTATCATTCAAAACTATCACGGATTTAGTTCAGTGTGGAGAAGTGAGTTAAATTTAGTATGAATTTGCATATTTACTTTATGTTTTTTCAGTTTAATTTAGAACAATTTTTTTTCTTAAATAGGAATGTACCTACTGGATTGCTGCTAAATTGGTTAATTTGGAACTTGAACGAGGATGGTCATACTTGGCATGCAACAAGTGCACTAAAAAGGTTGACAAAATTGGGAACAATTTTTTTGTGAGAAATGCAATGAAGAACAACATTCTGTTGGTCTCAGGTAATTTTCATACCATATGGTTTTAAACATATAAAAAGTAAATGCACAAGATAAAAAAAATTTGACTTGCAGGTATCGACTTCAAGTTGGTGTTATTGATGGAACTGCTTTTATCTCATTATTGCTTTGGAATCGCGAAGCGTTGCAGATTATAGGAAAGTCCGCAAAAGAATTGAAGCAATGATTAGTTGAGGTATACTAATAAACTTAATTTAGCTGTCAATTATAACTTTTCGAACCTATTAAATTTGGTGTAGGCTTCTGTTATAGATGATGACTGTTCTTATCCAAGTGAGCTGGATGATATTCTTTGTAAAAAATTAATATTTAAGGTTATTGTTAAGCAATTCAATATTGAGAAAAAAAACCAAGTGTACACTGTTGTGTAGATAACTAATGATTATAATCTCCTAAAGGAATACTGTCACTCTTCACTCGAAGACACATTCAGTGTAAAATATCTTCTTACTAAACTCCATATACATTTAACGACAATTAAATTAAGTTGTCTATCAGTATGTTTCCTTCACAAATTGATGTTTATTTTATGAAATTTTTCTTTGTAACAGGATTCAGAGATTCCTGATGGACCAAGTTCGGGTCGAGAGAAACTATTTGGGGTAATCATTCAAAAATTGATAGTGTTATGACAATATTAATTATTTAGTTTTTAAGCAATAGTAAAAAAAAATATACAATCAAGTGTATTATCGCTCTCCAACTGCTTCTACACTTTCTATTTTTGTATGATTTTATGGTGAAAAGTCAAATAACGTCTACTTCACAAACTCCCATTAGCAAAAACATATCAGATTGCGGATCAACTGTGGTAGAAGATGGTGATGATTGGAAAGCAAAAGTATCTCCTTTCAAGACGTATGACAAGAGAACTAGATCCTCCAATAAGGCATCAGGAGTAGTAGCAGATGACGACCTGAATTGTCAACTTTCTACCAACAAGGTTCAAAAAGTGATAAAAAAAGAAAAAAATCCATAATTGGTTGTACTGAAATGACTTTACCTGTAAAATTTTATTTTTGCTTCTCTATGTTGGTTTTGAAAGGAAATACTGGTATTCCATAATCATTGCTAAGTTTTCTCTTTCACTTTTTTTGTTGAACATTTTAGTTATTTGAACTACTAGAATGTTGAATATATTTGTTGGTGAAGTCAAGATTCAATTTATCCTTTCAAAACCTGTACGATACACGTTCGATAGTCGTTATCTCATATTTGAGAGATGCTTTTCAGGTAGTTGTATATCATTAATAATATTCTTTCAAATCAGCACTTTTAGCTTAACTTACATTATCTACTCCTAGAATCCGAAATAAATTTTTTCTTCCCCTGTTTGCTCTGATGGATGTTTTCTTACAATAATCATAAGAGGAACTGTACGTGAAACTTTAGAAAGTTGCTGCATATTCTGTTAAAAAACTTAGTGTTGCAGTTGCTAAGAAGCTAATTTATAGGTTACTTTTTTGGATTTAACAGATGATTTTTTGTGCCTTGTGAACTGCTTCTATGCTGTTTCATGCGATTATTTACATGGCTATTCTTTATTTGTTGATATGGTGGGTCGATGGAGTTTAAGGGTAGTTTTAATGGAGGTTTAGAGGTGATTCATGGCTGGTTTATAAAAATTATGGTGGCTTTAGAGCTGAACTTTTAAGGGATTCAGTTGACCTTTCAGATTTTTTTTGTGCACCTTTTTGGTGCATTTTTTTTTTTGGTTTTCATGGTTGATTTTACAAAAACTTTAGAAAGTTGCTGCATATTATGTTAAAAAGCTAAGTGTTGCGGTTGCTAAGAAGAAAATTTATAGATTTTGTTTTCATTTAACAAATGAGTTTTTGGTCCCTTGTGAATTGCTTTTATGCAGTTTCAAGTAATTATTTACATGGTTATTCTTTATTTGTTGACGTGGTAGGTCGATGGAGTTTAAGGGTGATTTTAATGGAGGTTTAGAGATGATTCATGACTGGTCTGTAGCAATTGGGCAGTTAGTTGCATTTTAAGGGGTTCAGCTGACCTTTCAGACTGTTTTTTTGTGTGCAGATTGTCGCTGCATTTTTTTTTGTTTTTGGTTTTCATGGTTGATTGAACAACTATGGTAATT
Organism: Nicotiana glauca; assembly: GCA_026770625.1. NCBI lineage: Eukaryota > Viridiplantae > Streptophyta > Magnoliopsida > Solanales > Solanaceae > Nicotiana > Nicotiana glauca. The sequence goes on from MU722537.1 coordinate 15,672, forward strand.
GAAACTCAATGTATTTAATGGTTAGCAGTATACTTTAAGTAGAGAGGGATTTTAAATCCCTCACCACATAGTCTTTCGCCACTGTTCCATACCATTAAACCAAACAAATGTCTAGAAGATTGGCAGATAAATATACAATGTACTCTAAACTAACTGCTCAATAGCCAAAGAACTGGCAACTTATGAACACAAATTAACAAAACTGGAGAAATAAGTAATTTCCTCCAACCAATTACACTAGAGCATAGATGATAAGAGTCCAATATAAACAGGGCACAAAGCAGAACTTCTATGAAGAAGATGTTCAGTGCATACAATATTTCCTCATCAAACAACTTGCATCCCTTCTCATGGCTTCTGATCTTTGAGAATGAATTCTTAATCACTTCCAAGAAAATTTATCCTCCAAAGTATTAATTTTGATAACCTGCCAAGTGACGTATTCTGCTTCAACTAAAATTATTAAATCTGGAAACTATTTAATAAAAATAAACCATTAACTCCAACTACAGTAAAAAAGATTGGTTTCATATTTAACAACAAGTTTCTAGAAAATGAGGAACCATATCTAGGGAGATAATCCGGTGACCTATCAGAGATTGATTTTGAGGACTAATACCTGAAAATATTGTGAATTTTCCAATTAATTTTTAATAACACATTTGCGTACCTTAACTATTCAACCGGATTATATTACCTCCACAAGCTATTGCACATGAAGGGGGATCGAAGCCACCTTTCTTAGCGCACTTTTCATTTCACCATACATTTTGTTTTGGAAAATTTCAAATCAATTTTGGTGATTAATACCAACATACATGAGGAGCGAATAGTCTATATGAAGCATACAATATATTCTACTTAACATCTCTTTTACACATTCAACAACTGTCAAATGATGCTTACAGTAAATTTCCACCAGTTTCATTCCTATTTACCAAAAGTGAAACAGGGAAGTATCACGAGCAAGTATGATTCACCAAGCTCATTAAATCTCCAGTATCAATCAAGTTTACCAACATCAAGTTTGATGTGGTAAGTCTGGACATTCATTCTCCTAAAACATTAATTTGCCGAAGTAGCAATAAACGCAAAGCTACCGAAGGCAGCTAAGGTTGAGTATTTCGTGACTTTCAGAAGTGCAACTGCATAGCACGTCCCAGAGAAAGCGATTATTCCACCAGTTAGCAGTCCTCAAAAAATGTTTGGATATTTAGTGATAGGAGCATAAACAAGGGCAGCAATGTGAACCAAATGGTACACTGATGCAGTGTGCCACACCTCTTTGTAACTGGCATTTTTCACCACGCATTGAAAACTTAGATTTGTTAACCTTATTCCATGTGCCATTACAAAACAAACTCAACATACAAATCCTTTATTGCAATTAGGACCATAGTTATTAATGACCCATTATAGCTCCATCAATAACATACACATTAAGAATAAATATCAAATATAACACCACTTTTATAAGGAAAAGCATGAACTATAACTTGTGCAAGACTATGCAACAACAATGAGAAACTATATTGAAGGTGGTTATTAAGGAATAACTTGCCTCTTATTTCCATCTCCAATTATATGTTTCCTCTTTTAATCATTCAATAATTTTACTTCATATCCTTTAGATATGTATAATTAGCTGAAGGCCTCTATATTTGATTAAATATACTCATGGTACCTTTAAATTCAGAATAGTTTAGTTATCATATTCTAAATTCCTAAGAGGCATGGAGTTTATTTTGATATGCAGTAGTGAAACTTATGGCAAGTGGTGAGACCAAATATGCACCAGCGAAGACGATATTTATCTCTCTCATTGGTACAACTTCATAAATGTGACAAATTTATTGGAAGATGACCAATTATAAAATCCATATTTCTTCATCCTAAGAATATTTACTAGCAAATTTTACAATCTAAACAGCCTTTACAAGATGGAGTCGGAGACAACTTTGGTTTCTCTCATGGCTAAAGCTGCATAACCATGACGATTTGCTAATATTCATAATGGACTAACTCCTTCTTCACATGGCTTTTTTTTCATATCATAAATCCATCAGTTTTCGTATAGTAGGGAGTTGATTAAATATTTGGTTTTATAGTTAAGATTCCATTGTTGGTTGCTGATCTTCCCTCAAAGAGTAACAAGGCCACCACACAATCCGAGAATTGCTCCTTATTGGTATGTATATCTAAGAGTACTAAATCTCTGCTCAAGTTTTTTTTTTCACAAAATGGAGTCCTACTGAAACATGTCCTGATCGTCCTGAATTTTCTGACTTTCTAAGGATGGCACAACGTATAGTTTTTATGGGCTAACTCCTTCTTCAATTAATTGGAAATATATTTGTAATATAAAAAATTAAACTCCCTAGTGTACTTAAGAGATTTTTTTTCTAGATAGATACCAAAAACTGTCTGTGCAACATATATTAAAAGAAAAAAATTACTTTACTAAAAAGGACTTAAAAAAAACCCGATAAAAACCAAAAATTAAACAGGCCTATTATCGCCAACTACCCTGTCTTCTCCAAAGGACTCTACAACTTCTCACACCAAATCCACTTTCTCTCCCCAAAGTACGATCAACCTCCAATATCAATGGCAATATATGAATCCAAGGTTTTCATGATTCTAGATTTGTCTACAATACCTTAATTTCTCTTAGGAAATAGTGTTGTTCTCAATCTTGTTGTGCTTCCTTCAGAGTTACTTGAAAAGTTCTCACAACACAATCTGATATCTGCCGAAAGACTCCACAAAATTTCCAAGATAATCTACAACTTCTCACAGCAAAATCAGTTTGTACGACACTTAGACATGGAAGAACAGAAGAAACTCGCAAGAAAAAATAGAATATTCGTACGAAACCAAAAACGGCCTAAATATCCCCGGATAATAATGGTATGAATTTTTATAATTATTTACTGATTTTCAATACAAAATCATATACTATTCTGCTTAAATTACTGAACACTTAAAAAGGATCACGACATATGACAAAATAAAAATATCTATTTTATTTATCCCTTTATTATAGTATGTGATATGTTATTTTCTTTGCGATAAATTATATTTTTCTTCTTCTAACCTGATTTGTCTTTTTAACTGTCCGTTTAATCTGCCATAAACATTTTATCACGTCCTTAAGTTTTTTTAACTATTCAAAGTTGTGGCATTTATTTGTGTATATTCTATTAAATTCATGCCGTTATCGTACATAGCTTCCTATAGAATAAACAAAGTGAACATTTAGAGAGTGATCCTGCCATGCTCGAAACTAAATTTGTTGTATAATTTGTGGTTATATTGTCACGACCCCTTACCATAATAGGTCATGAGGGCGCCTAACACCATTACCAGGCAAGCCAACGCGGAACATTACTAAATTTTTATGTTGCTGTTAATCAGAAATGAGTGAAATAGATTCTTAATTAGGATTTAAGCCGGAAGTGCGAAATATTGTAAATAACATAAGTATACAACCCAAAAACAAATATCTACCAAAGTGTGTATGCCAGAACTTGGTGTCACAAGTATGGGCATCTAGTGGAATATACAAAAGACATCTCTATCCTACTGTCTGAGATAAGAAAAGACAGCAAAAGTAAAAGAAGACTCCATCTTGCTGCTGAGCGGCAGAGGAAGGAAGCAGATCACCGTGGAAGTCTCTGCCACAAGTTCAAAGGCGCGCACCGGACTGGTAACCAGATGTATCTACCTCAGAACTTGTACAATTAAGTACAGAAGCGTAGTATGAGTACATAAATAATATGTACCCAGAGAGTATCATGTCTAATCTCGAAGAAGTAGAGATGAGAGGTCGACTTGGTACTCACTAGGGTCGAGATAATATAATATCAATGTGCTATGCTAAGCATGAAAGTCTCCAATATTTAATAGGTTATAATGAAAAGAAATACTCAGGTTCTTGACCCTATTTCAGTTTCCATTTACATTTTTCAATTTCTAAGCAAGTAGGCATGTCATATATATATATATATATATATATATATATATATATATATATATATATATATATATATATATATATATATATATATATATATATATACAACGCGCAATCATATGCTGAGTCGACGAACCGATCCAACAGAAATAAACTATGCACTTACTGAGGGTCGACGACGCGCCTATAGATGCATATATTCTTACCGAGGCTATCGGCCCGATCCGCAAATAAAAAGCAACATCAAGTATACACACACAATAGTCAATAATGCCATGCAAGAGTTCAACAAGTATACGAGCCCGTTCTTATTCCCCTTTCAAGTCTCTAGCATATCCTAGGTGATCATATTAACAAGATAATATAGATATTTCTATAAATAAAGCATGGTATGGGTCCTAAACTACCCGGACGATTAGAATAATAGTAGCTACGCACGGACTCTCGTCACCTAGTGTGTACGTAGCCCCCGCATTTAGCAACAACTACTCAATTAGTATTTCTATGGGGACAATTCCTTCTTACAAGGTTAGAAAGGAGACTCACCTCGCTCCAAAGCGTACTTCCAATATCAAGAACAAGCCCAAGCCCTCAATTCGGAGCCGAACGATCACAAACTAGTTAAATAAAGTATGAACTAGACAATATAGGCCTACAAGATCGAATTCTAACTATTTAAGCGATTTACCAACCTTTTTCACAAGTTTCCTAAATTCTGACCCCGGGCCCACATCCCCGGATTCCGAGATTTTTCGAAGAAAGTTATTCTCTATAACCTAGGGATCAATAATATATGAATTCTAGTTCATTTCATATCAAATTTCGTGGTTAAATCTTAATTTTTATTTAAACCCTAGGTCTAGCTCTAACCCCTTTGATTTCACCAAGTTTTTAGTGTTTAATCGACTTAATATACATGTATTTAATCTAATAATGAGTAGAATTAACTTATCTTGAAGTGCTATGTTGAAATCCCCCCTTTGGAAGCTCCCAAATCGCCCAAGTGTAGAGAAGAATGAAATAAATGGTCTTTGAGCTCGAATTAAATGAAGCTCATTGCCCAGCGATTTCCGCATCTGCGGCTAGGAGAGCCTCTTCTACGGAGCCGCATCTGCGGCTGGGGAGCCGCTTCTGCGGTTTTGGCTTGGATTGCCCTGGGCCGCTTCTGTGGAGTTCTGACCACACCCGCGGTCCCGCATCTGCGGCCCAAGAACCATAGATGCGGTTATGACAGAAGCAACAACTTCAACCCTTTAGCAATTTTCCTGCTTCACTGGTGCCTCGTCCGCTTGATGCTCGGGGCTCCCGGGCTTGGCCAAAAGATACCGACAAGTCCGAAATCACGAGGCGGACCCACTCGAACCCTCAGAACACCCGAAACAATGGTAAATCTAGGAACCACCCCTAAAACCAAATGAATCAAACTAATGAATTTCAAGTTCTTAATTCTCCTCTAACGTGTCAAAACGCCCTTAAACTACTCGAATTGACACCAAATTTTACGAGCAAGTCTTAAACGATAATACGGACTTGTCCTAAGCTTCAGAACTTAAATTCGAGCCCGATATCTAGGATATCAATGATTTCTTAGTTTCTTTAATTCTTTAAAACTTCAATTTAATAATTTTCAATAAAAATTCATTACTCGGTCTAGGCAACTCATAATTCGATTCCGGGCATACGACTAGGTCCCATATTTTTCCACGGACCCTTCCGGACCGTCAAATCCCAACTCCGGGTCCGTTTCCCCAAAAAGTTGACTGAAGTCAAACTTGATATTTTAAGAGAATATTAAAGAAACAATTGGACATATTTTTACTCAAAACTCTTCCAACTCCCGAACCAACCGTCCCTGCGAGTTATAAAATAGCTAAAGCAAGCGCGAGAAGTTTTATTTAAGGGAACGAGGTTCTAAAAGGCAAAACGACAAGTCGGATCGTTACATTCTCCACCTCTTAAACAAACATTCGTCCTCGGATGGACATAGAAAAGTACCTGGACTGCTGAATAAGTGGGGATATCTGCTCTGCATGTCCTCCTCGGACTCCCAGGTCGCTTCCTTGACCGGTTGGCCCCTCCACTGGACTCTCACCGCAGAAATCCTCTTGGACCTCAACTGGCGATCCTTCCTATCAACAATGGCAACTAGCTCCTCCTCATAGCCCGAACTCTCATCTAACTGAATAGTACTAAAGTCCAACACATGGGATAGGTCGCCATGATACTTCCGAAGCATCGAAATATGAAAAACTGGGTGAACTCCTGATAAACTGGGGGGGGGGGGTAAAGTAAGCTCATAGTCAACCTCCCCAACTCGTCTCAACACCTCAAAGGGGCCAATAAACCTTGGGCTCAACTTGCCCTTCTTCCCGAACCTCATAATGCCCTTCATGGGTGAGACTTTCAAGAGAACCTTCTCGCCAACCATAAATGATACATCACGCGCCTTCTGATCCGCGTAGCTCTTCTGTTTGGACTGAGCTGTGCGAAGTCTCTCTTGAATCAACTTTACCTTATCCAAGGCATCCTGTATTAAATCTGTGCCAAGTAACGTAGACTCACCAGGCTCAAACCACCCGATAGAAGAACGACAATATCGACCATATAGAGCCTTGTACAGAGCCATCTCTATGCTGGACTAATAGCTATTGTTATACGCAAACTCTGCTAAAGGCAAGAACTGATCCCACTGCCCTCCAAAGTCAATCACACATGCTATAAGAATATCCTCCAAAATCTGAATTGTCCACTCCGACTGCCCGTCGGTATGAGGATAAAATGCTGTGCTAAGCTCGACACGGGTCCCTAACTCACTCTAAACGGCTCTCCAGAAATGTGAAGTGAATTGAGGGCCTCTATCTAATATGATGGAAACCGGCACACCATGCAATCGGACTATCTCCCGAATTTAAATCTGAGCATAACTTTCCGCTGTATAAGTAGTCACCACCGGAATGAAGTGAGCCGACTTGGTCAGCCTATCCACAATGACCCACACCGAATCAACCTTCCACAAAGTCAGTCGCAACCCAACTACGTAGTCCATAGTGATGTGCTCCCACTTCCACTCCGGAATAGGCATCTGCTAAAGTAGTCCACCTGGCCTCTGGTGTTCATACTTGACCTGCTGGCAATTCTAACATCTAGCTACATACTTCACGATGTCTTTATTCATTCTCCGCCACCAATAATGCTGCCTCAAGTCATGATACATATTCGTGGCACTCGGATGAATGGAGTGCCTCGAACTGTGGGCCTCCTCTAGAATTCTCTCCCTCAAACCATCAACATTAGGAACACATAGATGGCCCTGAAGCCGTAACACACCATCTTTGCCAATAGAAACTTCCTTGGCACTTCCCTAAAGTACCATCGCTCTGAGAACTGCCAAATGTGGATCATCGAACTGCTGGGCCTTGATTTGCCCCAATAGCAAAGACTGAGCAACTACATATACTAGAACTCGGTTGGGCTCTAAAATGTCCAACCTCACAAGCTTGTTAGCTAAGGACTGGATGTCCAAGGCTAGTGGCCTCTCCTCTACTGGAATGAATGCCAAACTACCCATACTCTCCGCCTTTCTGCTCAAGGCATCTGCTACCACATTCGCCTTGCCCGAATGATAAAGAATGATAATGTCATAATCCTTTAGTAGCTCAAGCCACCTGTGCTGCCTCAAATTGAGATCCCTCTGCTTGAACAAATGCTGTAAGTTGCGGTGATCGGTATAAACCTCACAAGGCATCCCATACAAATAGTGCCTCCATATCTTAAGAGCATGAACAATTGTTGCCAACTCTAGATCGTGCACAAGGTAATTCTTCTCATGAATCTTCCGCTGACGTGAAGCATATGCAATAACTTGCCCCTCCTGCATCAACACACATCCCAAACCAACGTGTGAAGCATCGCAATATACCGTATACATCCCTGCACCGGAAGGCAATACAAGAACTAGCACTGTGGTCAAAGCTGTCTTGAGCCTCTGAAAGCTCTCCTCACAATTATCGGACCAACGGAATGGGACACCCTTCTAGGTCAATCTGGTGAAAGGTGATGCAATGGATGAAAAACCTGCACAAATCGTCGGTAATAACCTGCTAACCCCAGGAAACTCCTGATCTCGATCACTAAAGTATGGCGTGGCCAACCTTGAACTACCTCAATCTTCTTGGAATCCACCTTAATATCTTCTCTTGACACAATATGCCCCAAGAACGCCACTGACTCTAGCCAAAACTCACACTTGGAGAACTTAGCATATAGCTTCTGCTCTCGCAAGGTCTGAAGCACTTCTCTCAAATATTTCCCGTGCTCCCCCAGGCTACGTGAGTATATCAAGATGTCGTCAATGAAGACGATAACAAAGGAATCAATATAAGGCCTGAATACCCTGTTCATCAAATCCATAAATGCCGCTAGGGCATTAGTCAAGCCGAAGGACATCACCAGAAACTCATACTGGTCATATCCAGTCCTAAATGCAGTCTTCGGAACATCAGAGTCCCAAATATTCAGCTGATGGTACCCTGACCTCAGGTCAATCTTAGAGAAAACCCTAGCGCCCTACAACTGGTCAAATAAATCATCAATACGAGGCAACAGATACTTGTTCTTGATAGTGACTTTGTTCAACTGGCGGTAATCAATGCACATCCGCATAGTCCCATCCTTCTTCTTCTTCACAAATAGCACTGGTGCGCCCAAAGGTGATACATTGGGCCTAACAAACCCCTTTGCTAACAACTCCTCTAGCTGCTCCTTCAACTTCTTCAACTTCTTAGGAGCCAAACTGTACGGTGGAATAGATATAGGCTGAGTGCCTGGGGCCAAATCAATACAAAAATCAATATCCCGATCCGGAGGCATGCCAGGAAGGTCAGAAGGAAAAACATCGGCGAACTCTCGGATTACTGGCACTGAATCAATCGTCAGAGACTCTGTAGTGGTGTCTCGAACATAAGCTAAATAAGCCAAACACCCTTTCCCGACCATGTGCTGAGCCTTTAGGAAGGAAATGACCCTGCTAGGCGTATCAACTATGGAACCCTTCCACTCTAATCTCGGCAATCCTGGCATCGCTAGTGAAACAGTCTTGGCATGGCAATCAAGGATGGTGTGATATGGAGATAACCAATCCATGCCAAGGATGACCTCAAAATCGATCATATCACGCAACAGAATATCTGTTCAAGTCTCGAAACCACAGAAAGTGACCACACAGGACCGGTAGATCCGATCCACAACCACAAAATCACCCACAGGAGTGGACACATGAACAGGAACACCCAAAGGCTCAGGAGAAATAACCAGGAAACGAGCGAACATAGATGATACATATGAATAATTAGACCCTAGATCAAATAATACCGAAGCATCCCTACCACCGATGGAAATAATACCTGTGATGACGACATCTGAGGCCAATGCATCTGGCCTGGCCGGAAGGGCATAGAATCTAGCTGGAGCACCGACTATCTGGCCTCCACCTGACTGAGCAGTAGCTGGCTGACCTCTCCCTACCTGACCTCTACCTCTAGGATGGCCTCTACCTACCTGCCCTCCACCTCTAGGTGGCTGGGCAGCTGGTGCTGAAATTATAGGATGCTGACCCTGCTGTACTGCCTTGCCCCGAAGTTTGGGGCAGTATCTCCTCATATGACCGGGATCTCCGAACTCTAAACAACTACGCGGGGCGGCGAACTGCTACCCTGATGGCTAACCCTGATAACCCGTAGACCCACTGGAAGAAGCTTGGATAGCCGGTGAACGACATGAACTCTCCAGCATGGCACTGAAATAAGAATCAGAAGGACCCTGGGGACCTGAATACCCACTGGAGGAACCCTGAATACCTGGCGGGCAATAGGAATTCTCTGGCATTAACACTAAAATAGGGGCGTGATGGAGCCCCCCAGGCAGGTGGTGGTGCTGAAACTGGTGGCCTACTAGGCTGACCCCCCCCAAACTAACCTCTTCCCCTAGCTGGGGAACCTCTAAACTCTCCAAAGAACCTAGCTCTCTTATCCTGATATATCTTCACTCTACCCCTCTGGCGATATCCCTCAATCCGGTGAGCAATCTCAACCACTAGTTGATACTTTGTACCCATCTCCACCTCTCGGGCCATACGAAATTGAATACCGGGCTGCAATCCTGCGACAAACCTCCGCACTCTCTCTGCATCTGTAAGAAGTATCATAAGTGCATGGCGGGACAACTTGGAAAACCTCGCCTCATAGTCGGTCACGGACATCTGACCCTACTCGAGCTGCTCAAACTGATACCACAGCTCCTCCTTTTCATAGGGCGAAATGTACCTATCCAAGAACAACTGTACGAACTGACCCCAAGTAATGGGAGGAGAACCCACTGGCCTGCCAAGAACATATGACTGCCACCATCTACTGTCCCTGCCCTCGAGTTGAAAAGTAGTGAAGTCAACTCCATGTGACTCCAATATCCTCATGTTATGCAGTCTGTCCCTGCACCTGTCAATGAAGTCTTGGGCATCCTCATGACGCTCACCCCCGAAGACTAGAGGATGAAGCCTGGTCCATCTATCTAATAACTTATGTAGATCACCATCCACAGCTGGCCTAGGTTGAGGTTCCACTACAGTAACTAGCTGAGCTCCATCTGCGGGTAGTGCACCCGAAGTCTGATATACTGCAGCTGCATGACCTGGAGCCTGAGTAGAAGCGGTCTGGGCTCCTCCTCCTGCCTGTGAAGTATCTAGGTCTGCTGGAAATAAACCAACTTGAGTCATAGTGTCCATGAACCGTAGCATGCAGCCTTTGACCTCCTGAAATCCCGGTGATGTCATGAAATCCGCCGGGGTAGGCTCAGCTGCGGGCACCTCGCCCTACTCCTCAATGATTGGATCTCTCGCAAGATCTACTGGTGGTGCTACTGGAATGGATCTGGGATGCCCTCGTCCCCTACCACAAGTAGTGCCCTCCCCCAGCCTCTACCTCGGCCTCTAGCAACGGGGGGAGCAGCTTCTCCCAGGTCCGAAACGTCAGCGATGCGAGTTCTCATCATCTGTGAGGGAATAGAAAAAGGAAATTTAGTACACTAACCACTGCATGAAAGGAAATGAATAAAGAGTAGTATTTCATAATACCATATAGCCTCTAGAAGATAAATACAGATGTCTCCGTACCGATCAACAAGACTCTATCAGGTTTGACCATAATTTGTGAGACCTACGTGATCCTAGTGCTCTGATACCATGTTGTCACGACCCATTTCCATAATAGGTCATGAGGGCGTCTGACACCGTTTCCAAGTAAGCCAACGCGGAACATTACTAAATTCTTATGTTGCTGTTAATCAGAAATGAGTGAAATAGATTATAAATTAAGATTTAAGGCAAAATACCGTAAATAACATAAGTATACAACCCAAAAACAAATGTCTACCAAAGCGTGTGTGCCAGAACCTGGTGTCACAAGTATGGGCATCTAGTGGAATATACAAAAGGCATCTCTATCCTACTGTCTAAGATAGGGAAAGACAACAAAAGTAAAAAAAGACTCCATCCGGCTGCTGAGCGGTAGAGGAAGGAAGAAGCTCACCATGGAAGTCTCTACCACAAGCTCAAGGGTGCGCACCGGACTGGTAACCAGATGTATCTGCCTTAGATCCTGACAATTAAGTACAGAAGCGTAGTATGAGTACATAAACAATATGTACCCAGTGAGTATCCCGTCTAATCTCGAAGAAGTAGAGACGATAGGTCGACTTGATACTCACTATGGTCGAGATAATATAATATCAATGTGCTATTCTAAGCATGAAAGTCTCCAATATTTAATAGGTTATAATGAAAAGCAATACTCAGGTTCTTGACCTTATTTCAGTTTCCATTTACATTTTTCAATTTCTAAGCAAGTAGGCATGTCATGTATAGGTATCAATATATATATATATATATATATATATATATATATATATATATATATATATATATATATATATATATATATATTTATATATATATATATATTTTCCCTTCATTTCGCCTATTTTCTTACTAAAACGTACACTTAAATTGCGCTTTGGGTTTGAATCCCCAATACACATAGAATGTTTTTAGAGCTTTTAGCCTTTGACAACACTATTTAATGAATGCAAATCTTATTTTTGGCCAATCAAACATAATACCCTTTTGCTCTTCATTTTTTGGGGATTTTACTTCTCCATTTTTCTGTTGATCTTTCCGAGTTTTATTCACTTTATTCCTTCCGCTTTTTTCTATTTTTATCTTAAATTTTTGTGTGCTAACAAGACTTCATCATATTCTCNGGGTTGACGACGCGCCTGTAGATGCATCTATTCATACCGAGGCGATCGGCTCGATCCGCAAATAACAAGCAATATCAATTATACACACACAATAGTCAATAATTTTATGCAAGAGTTCAATATGTATACAAGCCCGTTCTTATTCCCCTTTCAAGTCTCTAGCATATCCTAGGTGTCATATTAACAAGACAATATAGAGATTTCTATAAATAAAGCATGGTGTGGGTCCTAAACTACCCGGATGATTAGAATAGTAGTAGCTACGCACGGACTCTCATCACCTAGTGCATACGTAGCCCCCGCATTTAGCAACAACTACTCAATTATTATTCCTATGGGGATAATTCCCTTTTACAAGGTTAGAAAGGAGACTCACCTCGCTCAAAGCACACTTCCAATATGAAGAACAAGCCTTAGCCCTCAATTCAGAGCCGAACGATCACAAACTAGTTAAATGAAGTAAGAACTAGTCAATATAGGCCTACAAGATCGAATTCTAACTATTTAAGCGATTTCCCAACCTTTTTCACAAGTTTCCTAAATTCCGACCCCGGCCCCACGTGCCCGGATTCTGAGATTTTTCAAAGAAAGTTGTTCTCTATAACCTAGGGATCAATAATATATGAATTCTAGTTCATTTCATATCAAATTTCGTGGTTAAATCTTAATTTTTATTTAAATCCTAGGTCCAGCTCTAACCCCTTTGATTTCACCTAGTTTTTAGTGTTTAATCGACTTAATATACATGTATTTAATCTAATAATGAGTGGAATTAACTTACCTTGAAGTGCTATGTTGAAATCTCCCTTTGGAAGCTCCCAAATCGCCCAAGTGTAGAGAAGAATGAAATAAATGGTCTTTGAGCTCGAATTAAATGAAGTTCACTGCCCAGCGATTTCCGCATCTGCGGCTAGGGGAGCCGCTTCTACGGAGCCGCATCTGCGGCTGGGGAGCCTCTTCTGTGGTTTTGTCGTGGATTTCCCCTGGCTGCTTCTCCGGAGTTCTGGCCGCACCTGCTGTCCCGCATCTGCGGCCCAAGAACCACAAATGTGGTTATGACAGAAGCAACAACTTCATCCCCTTAGCAATTTTCCTACTTCACTTGAGCCTCGTCAGCTTGACGCTCGGGGCTCCCGCGCCCCACCCGAACATACTGACAAGTCCGAAATCATGAGGCGGACCCACTCGAATCCTCAGAACACCCGAAACAACGCTAAATCTAGGAATCAACCCCTAAAATCAAGTAAATCAAACTAATGAACTTCAAGTTCTTAATTCTCCTATAACGGGTCAAAACGCCCTTAAACCACTCGGTTTGACACCAAATTTTACGAGCAAGTCTTAAATGATAATGCGAACCTGTACCAAGCTTCAGAATCAAAATTTGAGCCCGATACCTAGGAAATCAATAATTTCTTAGTTACAATTTCCAATAAAAATTCATTACTCGGACTAGGAACTCAGAATTCGATTTTGGGCATACGCTCAGGTCCCATATTTTTCCACGGACCCTTCCGGACCATCAAATCTCGAATCCGGGTCCATTTTCCCAAAAAATTGATCGAAGTCAAACTTGGTCTTTTAAGAGAATCTTAAAGAAACAATTGGATATATTTTTACTCAAAACTCTTCCAACTCCCGATCCAACCATCCTCGCGAGTTATAAATTAGCTAAAGCAAGTGCGGAAAGTTTTATTTAAGGGAACGGGGTTTTAAAAGGTAAAATGACCAGTCGGATCGTTACATATATGTACTGTATTTTATAAGGCAACTCCGATTATTATAATAAGTGCCGAGTAAAGATCAGAAAACTTTATTATATTAAGTGCTGAGGATAATTTTATTATAATAGCTGCCTAATATATTTGTCGAATCCTTATACACTTTACTCATTTTTGTGGTATAGAATGTGATGTTTCAGTCTTAAATAGAAAGATTTTTAACTTTAATTATGGTTTTGCTTCTTAGAAGGACTGTCGCCGATTTGAAAAAAAATTGTTTATTTAAATTTTGTATTCACATTTGAGCTCTTCTTGAAATTAAGAAAAAATTAGCATTCAAAAATTTAAAGAATTTTGAATTCATGTCGCTATTTTCCGTAGCTTCCTATACAATAAACAAAGTGAATGTTTAGAGGGTGATCCTACCATGCTCGAAACTGATTTTGCTGTATAATTTATTTATGATTATATGTACATTAATTTAGAGTACAGTCAAATTATTCTAATAAATACCGAGTAAAAATCTGAAAATTTTATTATAATAAGTGTCGAGGATAATTTTATTCTAATATTTGAGTCTGATTATTCTGATAATAACTATAAATTAAAATACTTTTATAGCATGAGTAATTTTACATTTCTTTCAACAATTAGATTCAACTTTGTTGTCTTACTAAGTTGTTTGATTCTCTGTTTGTCAATTTCAAAGGTGCATTCGTTGATATGAATCTTATAGCATTTGTATTTTTTAAGTTATCCTCATGATAAGTTGCGTAGGTGTATCATCTTTAGCTTTCGCTTTTTACATGCTTTAGTCAGTTGAAAGTAGAGAAAATCAACATTTCAAATCAGCTCTTCAATTCTTCTATACTAAACTCTTCCGTGAACATAAAAGTGAATTTATATTAAAATCCGTCATAACATAACACCCCTTAATGGTTTGATAGTTTCCCTAAATTTGTTAATTTCTAATTGTTAGCTAATTTTTATTTCATGGTTTATAGGCTTTGTTAATGATACTACTATCAGAGAGAATGCTTTTGAAAAGGGAAAAATAAAACAACCATTAATGAACATAACAAATCGTCAAAATTCTATTGCATTATGCAGTGCACACATAAAGAATTGTGGAAACGTTTCATCGTCTAATTCTCAAGCACTATAACCAATTCAATGCCAGACCAAAATTTTCGATGTGGTTTGTCGACTTCAAATGTGCAAACAGATCGTCTTATACTTGTCACGGCCCCAGTTCGCCCTCCATGAACATGTTGTGATGGCACCTAGTCCCTATGACTAGGTAAGCCTAACAATGCAGAAACAACATACTTGCGGAAACAAATAAATAAAATTGAACCAACTAGAAGGAAAACTGTATATAAATGTCGCTTGGCATATGCAACTTGTGAGCACGTGATTTTTTCCCTATATGCGAATTACTCCCAAAGAAATCAAAATAAAATAATTCTCCTTTTGTGTGCAATTTTTGTGAATTTTCGTGATATTTTTTGTCAATATTCGCATTTGTCCATACATGTTTATGTGTTTAATTAATAGAAAAATACAAAAAATATGTCGCATTTACATTTAGGATTTAATTTTATATTTTTAGATTAGTTAAGAAGAATTGTTGTTTTATAAAAATAAAAATCACAAAAATAGCATACTTTGCATTTTTAGTGTTTTGATGTCATAATTGTATGTTTTGGTATTTAATTATTTTTAATTACTGCTTAAAGTTATTAGGTATTTTAGGATAATTTGGTCAAGGATTAATTTAGGTTTGTGTTTTTATTTTTATTAGAATATTTAGAAAATAAAAAGAAATGGAAAATAAAGAGAGAAATGGACTGGGCTGCTTTGATTTGGACCAAACTAGGCCCAAAACCTCATCCCTCACCCGGTCCAGTCGTTCAAATGCCCAAACGACGTCGTCCTATCAAGTTTAATCCAAGCCATTGGATTAAACCAATCCAACGGCCCAAAGATCACCCCTATACCCGTTCCCAACCCGGTCTACCCCGTATTACCCTAAACGACCCCGTTTAGTCTTAAGTGATTCAATCGGGACCATTGGATCCCATCATCCAACGACCCTGATTAACCAAGGCTTTTTAATATACCAAAATACATTACCCTACCCCCCCAAACCAAATCAGACCCCCTTCACCCCTGTCTCTCTAACCTCAGAGACCCCCCTATAATGCCGCCTTCAACCACCGAGCTTCGCCCACCGGAAATCGCCTCACGGCGGTTCCGGGGGTCCAAACCACCCCACCTACACACCATAGAACCTCCTCCCCTTCCTCTCTTTGAATCCGCCTTTCATTTTCTTCAAATCATTCCCAGCTTCTTCGAATTTTAGATCGAAGAATTGACAGAAACCCCAACCCAACCAACAACTACCAAATTTACACCCCTGAACCCCCACGACCTCCTCATTCCCATCCCGTTCTCCCCTCCCTTCGAATCTAGCCAAGGCACCTCGAATTTCAATTTTTAGTCAAGAACCCTAGCGGCACCACCAGATCCCCGGTGGCGGCGCCACCTCCAAACAGCCTCAAACTTACACCCTTTGACCTTATGACCTCCCTCATCCCTAAACCATCACCATCTTCCTTCGAATATCACTCCGACTCCTCAAATGATGAATCACAGAAAACCTGAGCCCTAAGTCTAAAATCCAACAAAAGCTATGAGGACCTTTGGACTACATTGGACTTTAGTCATATGTTTTTATCACTGGAAACACGCGATTAAAGTCCACTTCAGTCCAAGGCAAAGGGAAGAGGGATTTCCAGTATTTGATCCGCCTGAGTTTCGGGTATTTTCAATTCTTTTTCTCTTTATTATCTTTTAGTTTTCGTTTAGTCTCTGGGCTTCTTCTCCTCCTGCGTCATTTCTGCTTCTATGTCTGCTTGAATTAAGCCTGCTCATGTGAAATTAATGCATCACAATATTAAATTGATTAGTCTGCCTGAATGATTAAGTTTAAAAATTAGTTCATTACGTAGTCAGTAATAACATAGGATTGAATTGCTTGGTCAGTTTGAATGTCATGAATTTGTTGTTTGTTTCTAGTTGCTATTTGAATCCGTTGGCTACTGAATTAAAATGCTGGGATTGAGTGGAGGCCATGTGCTGTCAGGCACGCCTGAATTTAACATTCAGGGTGCCCCATATCTATGTTTGTTTAATAACAGGAGGGACAAACCAGTAGTGGGGCAGGGAATATCATGGTCAAGAAAGGATTTCTTAATGTTTTAAGTGTTTAAACAGGCTGGAGACAAGTGGAGTTTAGGGATATAAATAGGACACTTTGGATAGTGTATAGAGGATCTTTTTTAAAAGGAATCAGGAAAAAAAAGCCAGGGTTGAGAGCTTTAAGTTTAAGACAGCATTTTAAAACTTCGGATCAGTCTATTTGAGGGTATAACTGGACACTTTTTCATTGGAATTTTGGGTCCAAATTCGGTTTAATTCTAGTCCTGCCTGGGGTGTTTGTTTGCTGTTTGGTATTGCTTGGAATTTCAACTGGTTTCTTGAGTTGCTGCTGGTTATCTGTTGCTGTTGTTGCTGATTTGCTGTGTTATTGCCGCTGACTCTTACATTCTTCTTATTGTATTTCATTCCAGGTACATGTTTCGAAACCTCCCTGATGTAACTTCAAAATTGGAGTGAAATGAAGTCTCATTCCAGATTTAAATACAATTGATGTATTTGTTTAGTTTAAATTTATTGGATATTGTATTAAGACTTGTTTAATTAGGATTATTGCCAACTGATATCTGTTAATGTGTATTGTGGACTGTTGAAACTGTTCTGGATTGGTGATATCATATTTAGTCATAGTTTAGCATATATAATCATTTGGTAACAAGTTTGGTTGATTAGGATCTGTTGAAACAATAAGAACCAAATGAGGAATCACAAATTGGTGTTTTGTATTGGATGTTTGTGTTGAGTGAAGCCTTGTGATCGATTGTAGTCTAATAAGTCAGTCGACTTCCTGCAAAATCAGTAACAACATATGCATAGCCTTCAATTGTTAATGCATAAACACCATAATGATTATCCGTTTTGCTTATGTTAGTTTGAGTTGATTAAAAAGCTAAGCTGCTTCATGTTGTCAAAAATCTCACCCATTAATTGATTAGTAAAACGATCTCAGTCTTTGATTGGATTTATAAAGCCAACATTTCATTAAATGGAAAGATGCATGTCATTTTCCTTGATTACATAGTATTGAACACATTTGAACAACCTGAAGTGATCTCATAAGTGTTTGTACAAGTGGAGCTGATTGCTGGTCAGTTGGGCCAGCATTATCACAAATGGCCCAAGCTTTGTCTTATCCGAACATCCGTGTTCAAGCTAGGGTTAGGTTTCCCTTTTGCATCGTTTGGCTATTGATTCCTCGGTGGGCTGCATTCAGGATAAAAATGATCCAAGGTTTAAAATTCATATGTACATAGACCCCAAATAAAGTAACTCATGAACAATAATGACTAAGGAGGAATTTTATTTTTTTTAGAGACAAATAATATAGAGAATCATAGTCACTTTAGGATTGCCCTTTTAAATAATAATAATAAAAAAAATAAGACGAGCCTCGCTAAATAAAAATTCATAAATTGTGGAGCCATCATTAAATGTATATATTAAAATCCTTAGAACTCGGGATGAGCCGTTTAGCGA
The DNA here is from genome assembly GCA_026770625.1 of Nicotiana glauca. Classification (NCBI taxonomy): domain Eukaryota; kingdom Viridiplantae; phylum Streptophyta; class Magnoliopsida; order Solanales; family Solanaceae; genus Nicotiana; species Nicotiana glauca. The sequence continues at coordinate 34,377 of MU722537.1, forward strand.
ATTTCATGACCTTTCCCAGAATATAATGCGTTAGATTCTTTAGGCGCGATTTTAACAAAATTACATTCCTAAACTCGGGTGCACATTTATGTGACGCAAATCCAAATCTCAACGGAGTCGAAATGTATCAACAACCACGGGTGCATTGATTGCAACGTGGTTTGAGACATATTTTTACAACGTTGCAATTCTATTAAAAAAAATAATAAAAGCGGTTTAAAGTTAATAAAAGAACATAAGTTATAACATGTATTTAAAATCAGATATTTAACCATTACAACAAGTTAAGCGACCGTGCTAGAACCACAGGATCTGGGGGTGCCTAACACCTTCCCTCGGGTCAACAGAATTCCTTACTTAGAATTTCTGGTTCGCAGATGTGATGACCCAACCCGTCGTCTTATGAGTTACCGCCCCGTATCCCCCACAATATGCTTCTCTATGTTTCAATATCAGTATTTGAGGTGATCGGGTAGAATTGGATTGATTTTAGATGGAAATGAGACACTTAGCCTCTTAAATAGAAGCTTGTTTTGGAAAAAGTCAACGGAAAGTTGATTATTTAGTTAGGGGGATCGGATGTGAATTCCAGTGATTTGCTTAGCTTCGGGGGATGATTTGTGACTTAGGAGCGCGATCGAAATTGAATTTGGAGGTCCGGTGTAGAGTTAGGCTTGAATTGGCGAAGTTTGAATTTTGGCGAATTCCGGTTGACAGGTGAGATTTTGAACCGAGGGTCGAAATGGAATTCTGAGAGTTGCTATAGCTTTGTTAGGTGATTTTAGATATGTGTGCAAAATTTCAGGACATTCAGACATCGTTTGGTCGGATTTTTGATCGAATGCGAGTTTCGAAAGTTTCTGTTGAACTTAGGTTTTGATTTGAGGAAATTTGATGGTTTTAGTGTTGTTGGATGTGTTTTTATGATTGGATCAAGTTTGTATAATATTTTAGGAGGTGTTGGCATTTTTGGTTGAGGTCCCGGGGGCCTCGGGGTGATTTCGGATGGCTAACGGGAACTTTTGAAGTTGGAAAATCTCATAATAGACGAAATTGTAAATGAGTGTGCACAAGACCTCACTTTAAATCATCATATATCCCGTTATATAAGAATTTGTGTGACCCACAACCTATCAAATTAAAACCCTTTGAGTCTAGTTTCCAACGCATCAAACCGTTCGTCATTTGAAGTTGTATACAGGAAGTTATGACCATTTCACTGGTCTAGTGTCAGAGCACGCGAAGAGCGCGCGAAGTCGCGCGTTTCGCGCGTCTGAGGCGGAATGCTCAGCAAAAACGCGCGAACAACGTGCGAACTATGCAAAAGTTCGTGCGCCTGGAGCGTTTTAAAGTACCTAAGGATGGGAAATGACAGAACTTGAGTCATTTCTCAAGCCGAGGGCTTCCCCAACACCCCCAATTCGACCAAGGCATCCAATTGCACTCCTAAGGTAAGCTTTTAAGTGTGTTTTCATGGTGATTTCACTTCTCAATCACTAGTTACAACATGATTTTGATTGGATTTCATAGGATTTCTTCAAAATCTCAAGAACAACCCAAATTTGTCTTTCTAGATTTGGTCTACGAGAGGTTTGTCTATCATCTTTAAATACTCTATGGTGATTATTTATGTATGATATATACATTAGAACTCATGGGATGATGACGGAAGAACCATAAGTGCCTAACCTAGGTTGTGTTGGTTGTAGAGATTGTGAAATGGTTTAATTAAGGAGGTTGATGGTTGGGTATGAATGAATGGTCATACATATGTTTTTGGAAGTTATAAATTGGTTAGGAATGATAGTGGAGTGAATTTATTGGTTAATGGTGATAGTTTGATGAACCAATACTATAGTTAGGATGTGTGAATATCTATGCTTACAAGGTGTTTGATAATATGCCTAAATGACATAAGTTATGGAGTTTATTACCAATATTGGCCCTATTGAATGTTGTATTGTAGATTGAAGTTACATAACAGTATTGGGTCATTGTAGTAGCATTAAGGGACGAATTTAAGATATATATGGGTTACAACCCCGTCTTTTAGAAATCGAACTTCATCGATGTTTGTGTGATTTTTGGCAGATTCGTCGCACGAGGAGGCCAATTTGAGAGGAAAGGGCATAGCGAGCTAGAGGTGAGTAATAGATTTAAATGCTGATCTAAGGGTTTGAAACCCCGGGCTTTCACATCGTAACGCTATATTGAGGCGTGACACGCATTCCACGACGAGTGCGGGGTCGGATGCTATTGGGGATTGTTACTTGGTCCATCCCATGTGATGTTTATACTATACTGGTGATTGATACACATACTTTATTGATATTACTGGGCTTGATGCCATGTTTGGGGCCTTGCGCCGACTTGTAAAATCCTTCGAGAATTTATATTACTGCTTAGCATGATTTGCATATCATCTAACTTCAATCCAAGGTTTTAAATGTTGTTTTGCAGACTCAGCCATAAATTCTAAGCGTTGAAAACTTAAATGACATTTTAAATGTATTTCTGGCTGGAAACTTCTATTTTGTAAATGCCCAAGGGGCGTACTATATTATTTTTCTGGACTGAGTATAAAGTGACTTGAAACAGTGATAACAATGACACTGTATGCTATACTTGAAACAGTGGTACCAATGACACTGTAATATATACTTGGAATAGTGGTAACAATGGAACTGTGTGATATAAATTGGTAAGGTAACAATGGCTGACCGGTCAGGTAACAATGACTGACCAAGATATTGCGCTTGGGCTGTAGGAGCCCCTCCGGAGT
>MU722540.1:8981-41281 GCA_026770625.1 Nicotiana glauca
CCGTGCTCTCCAGGTGGGCGCCTGATTACTGAACTTGAACTGTGTTCACGTGCTCTCCAGGTGGCGGCCTGATTGCTAAACTTGAACTGTATTCCCGTGTTCTCCAGGTGGGTGCCTGATTTCCAATACTTAAACTCTATTCCCGTGCTGTCTCGGTGGGTACCTGATTACTGAACTTGGATTGTATTCTCGTGCTCTCCAGGTGGGCGCCTGATTGCCAAAACATGAATTGTATTCCTGTGCTCTCCAGGAGGGCGCCTGAATGCTGAAATTGAACTGTATTCCCGTGCTCTCCAGGTGGCGACCTGATTGCTGAACTTGAACTTTATTCCCGTGCTCTCTAGGTGGGCACCTGATTGCCAAAACTCGAACTGTATTCCCGTGCTCTCCAGGTGGGTGCCTAATTGCTGAACTTCAAGTGTATTCCCGTGCTCTCCATATGGGCGCCTGATTGCCAAAACTTGAACTGTATTCCCGTGCTCTCTTGGTGGGCGACTGATTGCTAAACTTGACTGTAGTCCCGTGCTCTCTATGTAGGTGTTTGATTGGCAAAACTTGAACTGTATTCACGTGCTCTCCAGGTGGGTGCCTAATTGCTGGACTTTAACTGTATTCCAGTGCTCTCCATGTGGGCGCCTGATTGCCAAAACTTGAACTGTATTCCCGTGTTCTCCAGGTGGGCGCCTGATTGCTGAACTTAAACGATATTCCCGTGCTCTCTAGGTAGGCGTTTGATTGGCAAAACATGAACTGTATTCACATGCTCTCCAGGTGGGTGCCTGATTGCCAAAACTTGAACTGTATTCCCGTGCACTCAAGAAGTGTACCTGATTACCAAAACTTGAACTGTATGCCCATGCTCTCCAGGTGGGCGCCGTATTGCTGAACTTGAACTGTATTCTCGTGCTCTCCAGGTGGGAACCTCATTGCAAAAACTTGAACTGTATTCCCGTGATCTCCAAGTGGGCGCGTGATTGCCAAACTTGAACTGTACTCCCATGCTGTCCATGTGGGCGCCAGATTGCGAAACTTGAACTGTAGTCCCGTGCTCTCCAGGTGGGAGCCTGATTTCCAAAACATGAACTGTATTCCCATGCTCTGCAGATGGGCACTTGATTTCCAAACTTGAACTATATTCCCGTGCTCTCCATGTAGACAACTGTTGTATTCCCGTGCTCTCAAGGTGGGCGCCTGATTGTTGAACTTGAACTGTATTCACGTGCTCTCCAGGTGGGCGCCTGTTGTTGAACTTGAACTGTATTCCCATGCTCTCTAGGTAGGCACCTGATTGCCAAAACTTGAACTGTATTCCCGTGCTCTCCATGTGGGCGCCTGATTGCTGAACTTGAACTGTATTCTTGTGCTCTCCATGTGGGCACCTGATTGCCAAAACTTGAGCTATATTCATGTGCTCTCCAGGTGGGTGCCTATTTGCTGGACTTGAACTATATTCCCGTGCTCTCCATGTGGGCGCCTGATTGCCAAAACTTGAACTGTATTCCCGTGCTCTCCAGGTGGGCGCCTGATTGCTGAACTTGAACTATATTTCCGTGCTCTCTAGGTAGGCGTTTGATCGGCAAATCTTGAACTATATTCACGTGCTCTCCAAGTGGGCGCCTGATTGCCAAAACTTGAACTGTATTCCCGTGCACTCAAGCCTGATTACCAAAACTTGAACTGTATGCCCGTGCTCTCCAGGTGGGCGCCGTATTGCTGAACTTGAACTGTATTCTCGTGCTCTCCGGGTGGGCACCTCATTGCGAAAACTTGAACTGTATTCCCGTGATCTCCAAGTGGGCGCGTGATTGCCAAACTTGAACTGTACTCCCATGCTCTCCAGGTGGGCGCCAGATTGAGAAACTTGAACTGTAGTCCCGTGCTCTCCAGGTGGGAGCCTGATTTCCAAAACATGAACTGTATTCCCATACTCTGCAGATGGTCACCTGATTTCCAAACTTGAACAATATTCCCATGCTCTCCATATGGGCAACTGATTGTAAAAGCTTGAATTGTATTCCCGTGCTCTCAAGGTGGGCGCCTGATTGCTGAACTTGAACTGTATTCCCGTGCTCTCCAAGTGAGCACCTGATTTCCAAAACTTGAATTGTATTCCCATGCTTTTCAGGTGGGTGCCTTATTGCCATAACTTGAACTATATTCTCGTGCTCTCCAAGTGGGCGCCTGATTTCCAACACATGAATTATATTCCCTTGCTCTCCAAGTGGGCGCCTGATTGTTGAACTTGAACTGTGTTCACGTGCTCTCCAGGTGGCGGCCTGATTGCTAAAGTTGAACTGTATTCCCGTGCTCTCCAGGTGGGTGCCTGATTGCTGAACTTGAATTGTATTCCCATGCTCTCCAGGTGAACATTTGATTTCCAACACTTGAAATGTATTCCCTTGTTCTCCAGGTGGGTGCCTGATTTCCAACACTTGAACTGTATTCCCATGCTGTCTAAGTGGGTACCTGATTGCTGAACTTGGATTGTATTCTCGTGCTCTCCAGGTGGGCGCCTGATTGCCAAAACATGAACTGTATTCCTGTGCTCTCCAGGTGGGCGCCTGATTGCTAAAATTGAACTGTATTCACGTGCTCTCCAGGTGGCGACCTGATTGATGAACTTGAACTGTATTCCCGTGCTTTCTAGGTGGGCACCTGATTGCCAAAACTCGAACTGTATTCCTGTGCTCTCCAGGTGGGTGCCTAATTGCTGAACTTCAACTGTATTCTCGTGCTCTCCATATGGGCGCCTGATTGCCAAAACTTGAACTGTATTCCCGTTCTCTCTTGGTGGGCGACTGATTGCTGAACTTGAACAGTATTCCCGTGCTCTCTATGTAGGTGTTTGATTGGCAAAACTTGAACTGTATTCACGTGCTCTCCAGGTGGGCGCCTGATTGCTGAACTTGAACTATATTCCCATGCTCTCCACGTGGGCGCCGTATTGCTGAACTTGAACTGTATTCTTGTGCTCTCCATGTGGGCACCTCATTGCGAAAACTTGAACTGTATTCCCGTGATCTCCAAGTGGGCGCATGATTGCCAAACTTGAACTGTACTCCCGTGCTCTCCACGTGGGCGCCAGATTGCGAAACTTGAACTGTAGTCCCGTGCTCTCCAGGTGGGAGCCTGATTTCCAAAACATGAACTGTATTCCCATGCTCTCCACGTGGGCGCCGTATTACTGAACTTGAACTGTCTTCTTGTGCTCTCCATGTGGGCGCCTGAATGCCAAAACTTGAACTGTATTCCTGTGCTCTCCATGTGGGCGCCTGAATGCCAAAACTTGAACTGTATTCCTGTGCTCTCCATGTGGGCGCCTGAATGCCAAAACTTGAACTGTATTCCTGTGCTCTCCATGTGGGCGCCTGAATGCCAAAACTTGAACTGTATTCCTGTGCTCTCCATGTGGGCGCCTGAATGCCAAAACTTGAACTGTATTCCTGTGCTCTCCATGTGGGCGCCTGAATGCCAAAACTTGAACTGTATTCCTGTGCTCTCCATGTGGGCGCCTGAATGCCAAAACTTGAACTGTATTCCTGTGCTCTCCATGTGGGCGCCTGAATGCCAAAACTTGAACTGTATTCCTGTGCTCTCCATGTGGGCGCCTGAATGCCAAAACTTGAACTGTATTCCTGTGCTCTCCATGTGGGCGCCTGAATGCCAAAACTTGAACTGTATTCCTGTGCTCTCCATGTGGGCGCCTGAATGCCAAAACTTGAACTGTATTCCTGTGCTCTCCATGTGGGCGCCTGAATGCCAAAACTTGAACTGTATTCCTGTGCTCTCCATGTGGGCGCCTGAATGCCAAAACTTGAACTGTATTCCTGTGCTCTCCATGTGGGCGCCTGAATGCCAAAACTTGAACTGTATTCCTGTGCTCTCCATGTGGGCGCCTGAATGCCAAAACTTGAACTGTATTCCTGTGCTCTCCATGTGGGCGCCTGAATGCCAAAACTTGAACTGTATTCCTGTGCTCTCCATGTGGGCGCCTGAATGCCAAAACTTGAACTGTATTCCTGTGCTCTCCATGTGGGCGCCTGAATGCCAAAACTTGAACTGTATTCCTGTGCTCTCCATGTGGGCGCCTGAATGCCAAAACTTGAACTGTATTCCTGTGCTCTCCATGTGGGCGCCTGAATGCCAAAACTTGAACTGTATTCCTGTGCTCTCCATGTGGGCGCCTGAATGCCAAAACTTGAACTGTATTCCTGTGCTCTCCATGTGGGCGCCTGAATGCCAAAACTTGAACTGTATTCCTGTGCTCTCCATGTGGGCGCCTGAATGCCAAAACTTGAACTGTATTCCTGTGCTCTCCATGTGGGCGCCTGAATGCCAAAACTTGAACTGTATTCCTGTGCTCTCCATGTGGGCGCCTGAATGCCAAAACTTGAACTGTATTCCTGTGCTCTCCATGTGGGCGCCTGAATGCCAAAACTTGAACTGTATTCCTGTGCTCTCCATGTGGGCGCCTGAATGCCAAAACTTGAACTGTATTCCTGTGCTCTCCATGTGGGCGCCTGAATGCCAAAACTTGAACTGTATTCCTGTGCTCTCCATGTGGGCGCCTGAATGCCAAAACTTGAACTGTATTCCTGTGCTCTCCATGTGGGCGCCTGAATGCCAAAACTTGAACTGTATTCCTGTGCTCTCCATGTGGGCGCCTGAATGCCAAAACTTGAACTGTATTCCTGTGCTCTCCATGTGGGCGCCTGAATGCCAAAACTTGAACTGTATTCCTGTGCTCTCCATGTGGGCGCCTGAATGCCAAAACTTGAACTGTATTCCTGTGCTCTCCATGTGGGCGCCTGAATGCCAAAACTTGAACTGTATTCCTGTGCTCTCCATGTGGGCGCCTGAATGCCAAAACTTGAACTGTATTCCTGTGCTCTCCATGTGGGCGCCTGAATGCCAAAACTTGAACTGTATTCCTGTGCTCTCCATGTGGGCGCCTGAATGCCAAAACTTGAACTGTATTCCTGTGCTCTCCATGTGGGCGCCTGAATGCCAAAACTTGAACTGTATTCCTGTGCTCTCCATGTGGGCGCCTGAATGCCAAAACTTGAACTGTATTCCTGTGCTCTCCATGTGGGCGCCTGAATGCCAAAACTTGAACTGTATTCCTGTGCTCTCCATGTGGGCGCCTGAATGCCAAAACTTGAACTGTATTCCTGTGCTCTCCATGTGGGCGCCTGAATGCCAAAACTTGAACTGTATTCCTGTGCTCTCCATGTGGGCGCCTGAATGCCAAAACTTGAACTGTATTCCTGTGCTCTCCATGTGGGCGCCTGAATGCCAAAACTTGAACTGTATTCCTGTGCTCTCCATGTGGGCGCCTGAATGCCAAAACTTGAACTGTATTCCTGTGCTCTCCATGTGGGCGCCTGAATGCCAAAACTTGAACTGTATTCCTGTGCTCTCCATGTGGGCGCCTGAATGCCAAAACTTGAACTGTATTCCTGTGCTCTCCATGTGGGCGCCTGAATGCCAAAACTTGAACTGTATTCCTGTGCTCTCCATGTGGGCGCCTGAATGCCAAAACTTGAACTGTATTCCTGTGCTCTCCATGTGGGCGCCTGAATGCCAAAACTTGAACTGTATTCCTGTGCTCTCCATGTGGGCGCCTGAATGCCAAAACTTGAACTGTATTCCTGTGCTCTCCATGTGGGCGCCTGAATGCCAAAACTTGAACTGTATTCCTGTGCTCTCCATGTGGGCGCCTGAATGCCAAAACTTGAACTGTATTCCTGTGCTCTCCATGTGGGCGCCTGAATGCCAAAACTTGAACTGTATTCCTGTGCTCTCCATGTGGGCGCCTGAATGCCAAAACTTGAACTGTATTCCTGTGCTCTCCATGTGGGCGCCTGAATGCCAAAACTTGAACTGTATTCCTGTGCTCTCCATGTGGGCGCCTGAATGCCAAAACTTGAACTGTATTCCTGTGCTCTCCATGTGGGCGCCTGAATGCCAAAACTTGAACTGTATTCCTGTGCTCTCCATGTGGGCGCCTGAATGCCAAAACTTGAACTGTATTCCTGTGCTCTCCATGTGGGCGCCTGAATGCCAAAACTTGAACTGTATTCCTGTGCTCTCCATGTGGGCGCCTGAATGCCAAAACTTGAACTGTATTCCTGTGCTCTCCATGTGGGCGCCTGAATGCCAAAACTTGAACTGTATTCCTGTGCTCTCCATGTGGGCGCCTGAATGCCAAAACTTGAACTGTATTCCTGTGCTCTCCATGTGGGCGCCTGAATGCCAAAACTTGAACTGTATTCCTGTGCTCTCCATGTGGGCGCCTGAATGCCAAAACTTGAACTGTATTCCTGTGCTCTCCATGTGGGCGCCTGAATGCCAAAACTTGAACTGTATTCCTGTGCTCTCCATGTGGGCGCCTGAATGCCAAAACTTGAACTGTATTCCTGTGCTCTCCATGTGGGCGCCTGAATGCCAAAACTTGAACTGTATTCCTGTGCTCTCCATGTGGGCGCCTGAATGCCAAAACTTGAACTGTATTCCTGTGCTCTCCATGTGGGCGCCTGAATGCCAAAACTTGAACTGTATTCCTGTGCTCTCCATGTGGGCGCCTGAATGCCAAAACTTGAACTGTATTCCTGTGCTCTCCATGTGGGCGCCTGAATGCCAAAACTTGAACTGTATTCCTGTGCTCTCCATGTGGGCGCCTGAATGCCAAAACTTGAACTGTATTCCTGTGCTCTCCATGTGGGCGCCTGAATGCCAAAACTTGAACTGTATTCCTGTGCTCTCCATGTGGGCGCCTGAATGCCAAAACTTGAACTGTATTCCTGTGCTCTCCATGTGGGCGCCTGAATGCCAAAACTTGAACTGTATTCCTGTGCTCTCCATGTGGGCGCCTGAATGCCAAAACTTGAACTGTATTCCTGTGCTCTCCATGTGGGCGCCTGAATGCCAAAACTTGAACTGTATTCCCGTGCTCTCCAGGTGGGTGCCTAATTGCTGGACTTGAACTGTATTCCCGTGCTCTCCATGTGGGCGCCTGATTGCCAAAACTTGAACTCTATTCCCGTGCTCTCCAGGTGGGCGCCTGATTGCTGAACTTGAACTATATTCCCGTGCTCTCTAGGTAGGCGTTTGATTGGCAAAACATGAACAGTATTCACATGCTCTCGAGGTGGTTGCCTGATTTCCAAAACTCGAATTGTATTCCCGTGCTTTCCAGGTGGGTGCCTGATTGCCAAAACTTGAAATGTATTCTCGTGCTCTCCAGGTGGGCGCCTTATTGCCATAACTTGAACTATATTCTCGTGCTCTCCAAGTGGGTGCCTGATTTCCAAAACATGAATTATATTCCCTTGCTCTCCAAGTAGGCGCCTGATTGCTGAACTTGAACTGTGTTCACGTGCTCTCCAGGTGGCGGCCTGATTGCTAAAGTTGAACTGTATTCCCGTGCTCTCCAGGTGGGTGCCTGATTGGTGAACTTGAATTGTATTCCCATGCTCTCCAGGTGAACATTTGATTTCCAACACTTGAACTGTATTCCCTTGTTCGCCAGGTGGGTGCCTGATTTCCAACACTTGAACTATATTCCCGTGCTGTCTAAGTGGGTACCTGATTGCTGAACTTGGATTGTATTCTCGTGCTCTCCAGGTGGGCGCCTGATTGCCAAAACATGAACTGTATTCCTGTGCTCTCCAGGTGGGCGCCTGATTGCTAAAATTGAACTGTATTCACGTGCTCTCCAAGTGGCGACCTGATTGATGAACTTGAACTGTATTCCCGTGCTTTCTAGGTGGGCACCTGATTGCCAAAACTCGAACTGTATTCATGTGCTCTCCGGGTGGGTGCCTAATTGCTGAACTTCAACTGTATTCCCGTGCTCTCCATATGGGCGCCTGATTTCCAAAACTTGAACTGTATTCCTGTTCTCTCTTGGTGGGCGACTGATTGCTGAACTTGAACTGTATTCCCGTGCTCTCTATGTAGGTGTTTGATTGGAAAAACTTGAACTGTATTCACGTGCTCTCCAGGTGGGTGCCTAATTGCTGGACTTGAACTGTATTCTCGAGCTCTCCATGTGGGCACCTGATTTCCAAAACTTGAACTGTATTCCCGTGCTCTCCAGGTGGGCGCCTGATTGCTGAACTTGAACTATATTCCCGTGCTCTCTAGGTAGGAGTTCGATTGGCAAAACATGAACTGTATTCACATGCTCTCCAGGTGGGTGCTTGATTGCCAAAACTTGAACTGTATTCTCGTGCACTCAAGGTGTGCACCTGATTACCAAAACTTGAACTGTATGCCCATGCTCTCCAGGTAGGCGCCGTATTGCTGAACTTGAACTGTATTCTCGTGCTCTCCAGGTGGGCACCTCATTGCGAAAACTTGAACTGTATTCCCGTGATCTCCAAGTGGGCGCATGATTGCCAAACTTGAACTGTACTCCCATTCTCTCCACGTGGGCGCCAGATTGCGAAACTTGAACTGTAGTCCCGTGCTCTCCAGGTGGGAGCCTGATTTCCAAAACATGAACTGTATTCCCATGCTCTGCAGATGGGCACCTGATTTCCAAACTTGAACTAGATTCCCGTGCTCTCCATGTAGGCAACTGTTGTATTCCCGTGCTCTCAAGGTGGGCGCCTGATTGCTGAACTTGAACTGTATTCACGTGCTCTCCAGGTGGGCGCCTGTTGTTGAACTTGAACTGTATTCCCATGCTCTCTAGGTGGGCACCTGATTGCCAAAACTTGAACTGTATTCCTGTGCTCTCCATGTGGGCGCCTGATTGCTGAACTTGAACTGTATTCGCTCTCCATGTGGGCGCCTGATTTCCAAAACTTGAACTGTATTCACGTGCTCTCCAGGTGGGTGCCTATTTGCTGGACTTGAACTATATTCCCGTGCTCTCCATGTGGGCGCCTGAATGCCAAAACTTGAACTGTATTCCCGTGCTCTCCTAGTGGGCACCTGATTGCTGAACTTGAACTATATTCCCGTGCTCTCTAGGTAGGCGTTTGATCGGCAAAACTTGAACTATATTCACGTGCTCTCCAAGTGGTTGCCTGATTGCCAAAACTTGAACTGTATTCCCGTGCACTCAAGCCTGATTACCAAAACTTGAAATGTATGCCCGTGCTCTCTAGGTGGGCGCCGTATTGCTGAACTTGAACTGTATTCTCGTGCTCTCCAGGTGGGCGCCAGATTGCGAAACTTGAACTGTAGTCCCGTGCTCTCCAGGTGGGAGCCTGATTTCCAAAACGTGAACATTATTCCCATGCTCTGCAGATGGGCACCTGATTTCCAAACTTGAACAATATTCCCGTGCTCTCTATATGGGTAACTGATTGTAAAACCTTGAATTGTATTCCCGTGCTCTCAAGGTGGGCGCCTGATTGCCAAAACTTGAAATGTATTCTCGTGCTCTCCAGGTGGGCGCCTTATTGCCATAACTTGAACTATTTTCCGGTGCTCTCCAAGTGGGCGCCTGATTTCCAAAACATGAATTGTATTCCCGTGCTCTCCAGGTGGGCGCCTTATTGCTGAACTTGAACTGTGTTCACGTGCTCTCCAGGTGGCGGCCTGATTGCTAAACTTGAACTGTATTCCTGTGCTCTCCAGGTGGGTGCCTGATTGCTGAACTTGAATTGTATTCCCATGCTCTCCATGTGAGCATTTGATTTCCAAAACTTGAACTGTATTCCCGTGTTCTCCAGGTGGGTGCCTGATTTCCAACACTTGAACTGTATTCCCGTGCTATCTAGGTGGGTACCTTATTGCTGAACTTGGATTGTATTCTCGTGCTCTCCAGGTGGGTGCCTGATTGCCAAAACATGAACTGTATTCCTGTGCTCTCCAGGTGGGCACCTGATTGCTGAAATTGAACTGTATTCACGTGCTCTCCAGGTGGCGACCTGATTGCTGAACTAGAACTGTATTCCCGTGCTCTCTAGGTGGGCACCTGATTGCCAAAACTCGAACTGTATTTCCGTGCTCTCCAGGTGGGTGCCTAATTGCTGAACTTCAACTGTATTCCCGTGTTCTCCATATGGGCGCCTGATTGCCAAAACTTGAACTGTATTCACGTGCTCTCCAGGTGGGTGCCTAATTGCTGAACTTCAACTGTATTCCCGTGTTCTCCATATGGGCGCCTGATTGCCAAAACTTGAACTGTATTCCCGTGCTCTCTTGGTGGGCGACTGATTGCTGAACTTGAACTGTATTCCCTTGCTCTCTATGTAGGTGTTTGATTGCCAAAACTTGAACTGTATTCACGTGCTCTCCAGGTGGGTGCCTAATTGCTGGACTTGAACTGTATTCTCGTGCTCTCCAGGTGGGAGCCTGATTTCCAAAACATGAACTGTATTCCCATGCTCTGCAGATGGGCACCTGATTTCCAAACTTGAACTATATTCCCGTGCTCTCCATGTAGGCAACTGTTGTATTCCCGTGCTCTCAAGGTGGGCGCCTGATTGCTGAACTTGAACTGTATTCACGTGCTCTCCAGGTGGGCGCCTGTTGTTGAACTTGAACTGTATTCCCATGCTCTCTAGGTGGGCACCTGATTGCCAAAACTTGAACTGTATTCCCGTGCTCTCCATGTGGGCGCCTGATTGCTGAACTTGAACTGTATTCTTGTGCTCTCCATGTGGGCACCTGATTGCCAAAACTTGAACTGTATTCACGTGCACTCCATGTGGGTGCCTATTTCTTGGACTTGAACTATATTCCCGTGCTCTCCATGTGGGCGCCTGATTGCCAAAACTTGAACTGTATTCACGTGCTCTCCAGGTGGGCGCCTGATTGCTGAACTTGAACTATATTCCCGTGCTCTCTAGGTAGGCGTTTGATCGGCAAAACATGAACTATATTCACGTGCTCTCCAAGTGGACGCCTCATTGCCAAAACTTAAACTGTATTCCCGTGCACTCAAGCCTGATTACCAAAACTTGAACTATATGCCCGTGCTCTCCAGGTAGACGCCGTATTGCTGAACTTGAACTGTATTCTCGTGCTCTCCAGGTGGGCACCTCATTGCGAAAACTTGAACTGTATTCCCATGCTCTCCAGGTGGGCGCCAGATTGCGAAACTTGAACTGTAGTCACGTGCTCTCCAGGTGGGAGCCTGATTTCCAAAACATGAACTGTATTCCCATGCTCTGCAGATGGGCACCTGATTTCCAAAACTTTAATTGTATTCCCGTGCTCTCCAGGTGAGCACCTGATTTCCAAAACTTTAATTGTATTCCCGTGCTTTCCAGGTGCGTGCCTTATTGCCAAAACTTGAAATGTATTCTCGTGCTCTCCAGGTGGGCGCCTTATTGCCATAACTTGAACTATATTCCCGTGCTCTCCAAGTGGGCGCCTGATTTCCAAAACATGAATTGTATTCCCGTGCTCTCCAGTTGGGCGCCTGATTGCCAAACTTGAACTGTGTTCACGTGCTCTCCAGGTGGCGGCCTGATTTCTAAACTTGATCTGTATTCCCGTGCTCTCCAGGTGGGTGCCTGATTGCTGAACTTGAATTGTATTCCCATGCTCTCTAGGTGAGCATTTGATTTCCAACACTTGAACTGTATTCCCGTGTTCTCCAGGTGGGTGCCTGATTTCCAACACTTGAACTGTATTCCCGTGCTGTCTAGGTGGGTACCTGATTGCTGAACTTGGATTGTATTCTCGTGCTCTCCAGGTGGGCGCCTAATTGCCAAAACATGAACTGTATTCCTATGCTCTCCAGGTGGGTGCCTGATTGCTGAAATTGAACTGAATTCACGTGCTCTCCAGGTGGGCGCCTGATTGCCAAAACTCGAACTGTATTCCCGTGCTCTCCAGGTGGGTGCCTAATTGCTGAACTTCAACTGTATTCCCATGCTCTCCATATGGGCGCCTGATTGCCAAAACTTGAACTGTATTCCTGTGCAATCTTGGTGGGCGACTGATTGCTGAACTTGAACTGTATTCCCGTGCTCTCTATGTAGGTGTTTGATTGGCAAAACTTGAAATGTATTCACGTGCTCTCCAGGTGGGTGCCTAATTGCTGGACTTGAACTGTATTCCCGTGCTCTCCAGGTGGGCGCCTGATTGCTGAACTTGAACTATATTCCCATGCTCTCTAGGTAGGCGTTTGATTGGCAAAACATGAACAGTATTCACATGCTCTCGAGGTGGGTGCCTGATTGCCAAAACTTGAACTGTATTCCCGTGCACTCAAGGTGTGCACCTGATTACCACATATTGAATTGTATGCCCATGCTCTCCAGGTGGGCGCCGTATTGCTAAACTTGAACTGTATTCTCGTGCTCTCCAAGTGGGCACCTCATTGCGAAAACTTGAACTGTATTCCCGTGATCTCCAAGTGGGCACGTGATTGCCAAACTTGAACTGTACTCCCATGCTCTCCAGGTAGGCGCCAGATTGCGAAACTTGAACTGTAGTCCCGTGCTCTCCAGGTGGGAGCCTGATTTCCAAAACATGAACTGTATTCCCATGCTCTGCAGATGGGCACCTGATTTCAAAACTTTAACTATATTCTCGTGCTCTCCATGTAGGCAACTGTTTTATTCCCGTGCTCTCAAGGTGGGCGCCTGATTGCTGAACTTGAACTGTATTCCCGTGCTCTCCAGGTGGGTGCCTGATTGCCAAAACTTGAAATGTATTCTCGTGCTCTCCAGGTCGGGGCCTTATTGCCATAACTTGAACTATATTCCCGTGCTCTCCAAGTGGGCGCCTGATTACCAAAACTTGAACTGTATTCCCGTGCTCTCCAGGTGGGCGCCTGATTTCTGAAACTTGAACTGTATTCCCATGCTCTCCAGGTGGGTGCCTGATTGCCAAACTTGAACTGCATTTTCGTGCTCTCCAGGTGGGCGCCTGATTGCTGAACTTGAACTGTATTCACGTGCCCTCTAGGTGGGCGTTTGATTGGAAAAACTTGAATTGTATTCTCGTGCTCTCTAGGTGGGCTCCTGATTGCTGAACTTGAATTGTATTCCCGTGATCTCCAGGAGGGCGCCTGATTGCCAACATTTGAACAGTATTCCCGTGCTCTCCAGGTGGGCACCTGATTGCTAAACTTGGATAGTATTCCCATGCTCTCCAGGTGGGCCCCTTATTGCTAAACTTGGATCGTATTCTCGTGCTCTCCACGGGGGCGCCTGATTGCCAAAACATGAACTGTATTCCCGTGCTCTCCAGGTGGGCTCCTGATTGCTGAACTTGAACTGTATTCACGTGCTCTCCAGGTGGGCGCCTGTTGTTGAACTTGAACTGTATTCCCATGCTCTCGAGGTGGGCACCTGATTGCCAAAACTTAAACTGTATTCCCGTGCTCTCCAGGTGGGCGCTTGATTGCCTAACTTGAACTGTATTCCCATGCTCTCGAGGTGGGCACCTGATTGCCAAAACTTAAACTGTATTCCCGTGCTCTCCAGGTGGGCGCTTGATTGCCTAACTTGAACTGTATTCCCATGCTCTCGAGGTGGGCACCTGATTGCCAAAACTTAAACTGTATTCCCGTGCTCTCCAGGTGGGCGCTTGATTGCCTAACTTGAACTGTATTCCCATGCTCTCGAGGTGGGCACCTGATTGCCAAAACTTAAACTGTATTCCCGTGCTCTCCAGGTGGGCGCTTGATTGCCTAACTTGAACTGTATTCCCATGCTCTCGAGGTGGGCACCTGATTGCCAAAACTTAAACTGTATTCCCGTGCTCTCCAGGTGGGCTCCTGATTGCTGAACTTAAACTGTATTCACGTGCTCTCCAGGTGGGCGCCTGTTGTTGAACTTGAACTGTATTCCCATGCTCTCTAGGTGGGCACCTGATTGCCAAAACTTGAACTGTATTCCCGGGCTCTCCAGGTGGGCGCCTGATTGTTGAACTTGAACTGTATTCTTGTGATCTCCATGTGGGCACCTGATTGCCAAAACTTGAACTGTATTCCCGTGCTCTCCAGGTGGGCGCTTGATTGCCTAACTTGAACTGTATTCCCATGCTCTCCAGGCGGGCGCCTGATTTGCAATACTTTAACTGTATTCCCGTGCTCTTCAGGTGGGAACCTGATTGCTGAATTTGAACTATATTCCCATGCTCTCCAGCTGGGCGCCTGATTGCTGAACTTGAACTGTATTCTCGTGCTCTCCAGGTAGGCGCCTCATTTCAACAAAAATAGACAAAACAAAGAAAATTTTCTGCCCCGGTTTGGTAGTTGTTTGGTGCCAGCCTTTCCTTACGGAGGGTTCCTCCGAAACAATCAAAATTTTCTGCCCCTGTTTCAATCAAAGAAAAATTTTGTCAATTTAAAAATATGGTGGTCGGTTTGTGGACTTGACTTTGAGGGCGATTTCTCTATCACTTCTCATGATAACTGATTTCAACTCGAAGACCTTGCTTGTTTATTGACTAACCACTTTCTCTGTCTTCCATATCATTGAAAATACCTTTTCTCCATTCAGACCCAATACCCTCTATATGTTGCATTTCTCATAAACTGACATTTACCAAACCTTTGTGTTTCTCATATACTGCAAAGCATATTGGTTGTTACCAACTCAGTGCGCATGTGGTTCTTTCCTGATTTAAATCACTGGCCATGGCCTTGAGGTCTATTGCTCCATCGCTTGCTATGATAACATTGATTTCTGCTTGGAAGATCTTGCTTGTCACTAGTTTACCACCCTTTTTGTCAATCTCATCATTGAAAATAACTTTGATCCATTTACCCTAACCCTCCTTCTGTTGCATTGTCCATGAATTGATATATACCAAACCTTTGTGTTTCACAAGGATCCCAAAGCATGTTGATTGTTACCAGCTTAGTGCGATTGTTGTTCTTTCCTGACTTACGACACTTTGATATGCTAGCCAGATCCCATTTTGTGCAATTGGAAAGATGGTGGCAAATTTTGAAGTCATTTCTCACTTGTTCCGACCAAACAGACTCAGGAAGAGGAAGTAAACAACACAAAAGGAACAAAGTAAAGGACAAAGGAAAGAGATGATTCCTAACAAGAAAACTACAAAGTAGAAACCTATCATATGTGGATACCAACTCTAATGACCATTACATGCACCTGTGGCCTATTCTCTTGACCAAGTCTGATGTTCAACTCTTGTCGTACCTTTTCGCCGTGAAACTGGGCCTCAATGCTCCGATTATCCAATCTGATTCATGATCCTTATTCGACTAGTAATGCCCGAAGGGTTTTTACCATAAAGTCTCTCTTATTTTGTTCTCTCTCTACTCACCGTCGCCTTATGATGCCCATGAAGGTTTTCACACATTAGACTCTCTCATTTTCTTCTTTTCTTTGTTCAAAACGGAGTGTTGCCCCTGATATGAATCACCTCTACTTGCTCGACTTGGCATTTTTTGAAGACTGATCGGAAGGTCTTTCTTTGGACCGTAATGTGGACTTTTGGATGGGGTTAGAAAGAAAGGGTATCAAAAGGCTCAAAACAATTCAAATGGGTTCAAGATTACAACTTTTGGAATCAGATTTCTTACAACAAACACAACTTCCGCCCTAGTTTATTTGCTTGGGGACTTTTGGATTTTTACTCTAACGGGAACCGAACCGTGAGGCTGCCTACGTATCTTTAAAAGGAATCAGGTCGAACGTAATTCATGTCATAGGAATTACTTTGTTTTGTTGTAATTTTGTCTTTTCCTTTTCTTTTCTTTCTATTCTCCTCTTCTTCCTTTGTTTTTTTTTCTTTTTGTTGTTATGTTTTGTTTTTTAAATCTTTTCTTCTTTTTCCCTTTTTTTTATCTTTTCCTTTTTCTTCTTTTTTCATTCTCTTTTCCTTATCTCCCCTTTCATTTACTTATCTTTTGCGCTTGCATTTCTAAATTTTCTACTGATTCCAAACGAGGGGTATGAAAGGAATTAAATAAGGCTCAAAAAGTGGTAACAAAGGATAAAGTGTTTAGATAGCAGAACAAAATGCCTTCGTCATTCCAATTTTCAAAATATTCCAAATACGAATAACCCGATTAAACCAACCAGAGAAACCATACGTAATATATTTTGATTGCACCAGAATTGATAACCAAATCCACACATTTGCCTTCTACATTTGTTAATTACCTAGCACCATTGGACAACAACCTCAGTACCACGAACGGCCCTTGCCAATTTGGGGCAAACTTGCCTTTAGATTCAAACTGATGCAACATGACGCATTTTGATAGTATATCTTTATATTCTATATGCCCTAGCTTCACATGGTTCGGGCTTCAAATGATCTCAAAATATCCAAATATGTACTTATTTCCCTCAAACGCCCCTATCACCTTCAGAATTATTTCATTGCTTCATGAGTAAACTGACTTTTAAGACCAGGCCTAGAATTTTACATGCATGTCATGTCACTAGAACCAACATTAGACAAAAGACAAAATGAAAGGACAGAAGAGAACTAAATAAGAAAAATGACTAGAAATAACAAAAGACAGGAAATTGCATTAGACAGATGGTGAAACGGTTCGAATAAAAAAACAAGTAAAACAAACTGGGGTACAACCATGGAACAAAAACTAGGTAACACTAAATGAGTTGGTACGAGACTAAAGGAACTGAGCAAAATATAAGTATAGAAGGGTTTGAATCGCAAGAAAATATCCAGATTACAACCCTGAAATAACCCAGACAACGGAAATGACAAAAAAAAATAAACCACCAAAACTCCTCCCTGGCTAACCAAGAAAAGAGCGTCTTTCCAATCACCAAACTCACATATTAGCCATTGACTTGTGCATCAACAATACTAGGACCTTCACAAGTCTCCATCACATTGTTTTTAACAAATTGCTTTTGGGTTCCCTTTGCCTGCTCGTTCTTAGGATCAAACTCTGATAGCGCTGAAAGCTTTGCAGCACGTGGACCCCTGAGGATCTCAAAATAATTCTCATATTCCTTTTCAAAACAAATCATACTCACCATATGCGTCTCATTAAGAACATGCGATGGACTTTGGCTAGTGTCTACTACATCTGGATTTTGCACGACAATGTCACCTACATCAATAAGCTTCTGAATTGACTTTTTTAGGTGCCAACACTTTTCTGTACTGTGACCCGGGGCATCAGAGCAATATGCGTACCTTTGAGAAAAATCAAACTTCTTTGGTAGAGGGTTCGGCGATTTTATCTGAATCGGCTTCAACATGTCCCATTGCCTCAACCTTCGGAACAAACTGGCATATGATTCTCCAATAGGGGTGAAAGCCTTCTCTTTTTTTAGTAGTCTTTTCAGTTTATATTTAGGCCTAGGTTGGAACCTTTTACGGGCAGGTGGCTGATATGCTTGAGGGGTTGGGTAAGATATTTGGGGAAGTGGTGTGGGCCATCGCGGGCCTCGTGGGTGTGGAGCATATGGTGGTGCATTGTGGACAGGGTATTGGAAATTGATGTACGACTTTGGGGGTTCTGTAGAGAAAAGTGGCATTGGGGAGGGTCATCTGGTGATAAAAAATATCCATGGGGCCGGTGTCATGGCTAAAAGTGTTGAGCAGGAATGCCCATCGGATCATCCTTTCTATTTCTCTTTCTTCCACCAAAACTTACTGGGATGTTCTGAATGTCTTTCGTAGTGTCTTTCACTGCCGAACAACTCATAATTTTTCCTGACTTGATTCCTTTTCTACCATCTCCCCCATTTTTACCACATCATTGAAAGGCTTACCCAAGGCCGGAATCAAATGACTGAAGTAGGTGGGCCCCTGGGCTTGTAGGAAAAGCTCAACCATTTCTTTTTCACCAATCTGGGTACTGACTCGAACCGCTTGCTCCCTCCACCTGAGCCCAAACTCCCTAAAGCTTTCCTTCGGCTTCTTTTCCATTTAAGATAGGGAGGAGTGGTCTGGGGTAACGCCTGATCTGTATTGAAAGTATCGAACAAAATCTTGAGACATGTCACCCAGTGTAGGCCACTTACAGACATCTTGACGATTATGTCATTCCAAAGTTGCCCCAGTCAAGCTCTTACTAAAATAGGCCATCAACAAGTAATATTTCTCTCCAACACTTCTCATTTCACTATAATAAACCCACAGGTGGGCTACCGGATCTCCACACCCATCATACAAATTAAATTTTGGCACTTTAAATCCCGCGTGCAAGCGGACGTCAGGGGACACAGACAGTTCTTTGTAATCCATGCTACCCTGGTTTCCCATTCCTTGCTTGTTCTTTAAGGACTGTTCTATGCCTTTCAGCCTCATGGGTATCCCATCTCGCCCTACTCTTCCTGTGAACTTTTCATTTTCAACATGAGGCTCATCTCGCGTGCCCTGGTTGTATGAGTTGGGAACCTTGTAGGCAACCTCTGAGGGGTAATATTGGGCACTATGGGCTTTGAGAGGGTATTCATTATTTGGAGTAGCGGATATGACAGGAGGGAAATTTTGGGGAGAGGTAATCGGAGGAAGAGTGATGGAGATACTAGGGTAGTTGGGAAAGTTGTGATAAACGGGTGGATCTGGAGAGTACGGGGGATCATCTAGAACTATGACCGGATCTTGGGTAAGGGTAGTATCGAAGAATCTGGGTGGTGGCGGGGGTCGTGCCTTCCCGGTCATCCAGGCCAGATACATATCTGTCATGTGTTGTCTTAACATCCTTTTCTCATCAGCAAACCAATGTCCCATTCAACCAACTGCTTTCGGGCACCCGTATCAACCAACCCAATTTTGTTGTTGTCCGCCATTGCCTTTTGAATTTATGTTTCGAAGAGGAGTTACTACGTCGGAAACTTCAAACCAACCACCTTTCCGCTGGAAGATATCAAAAGGAGCAATATGGGGGAATCCCGTTAGTGTTAGGGCTTTTAACAAATAGGCAACCGCACATTGGGGATGCAATTCACCTAAGCAGTTAACCATTTCTATTATCCATTTGATCGATTGCTTGCGTCATCCCGGCTTGCCCTAATTTCCATTTGCAATTTCTTCTTCTTTCTGTTTCACTCATGCCTTTCTCTGCTTGATTTCTCTTTGTTTTTATTCTCTCATTTCTCTCTTGTTTTGCCATTGTTTCCTCCGCGCGGTTTCTTATTTTTCTCTCTTTTCTTTTTTTTTCTTTTTTTTTTGTTTTTCCTCTCCTTTTCTTTTCTTTTCTCTTTTTTTTTCTTTCTTTTGGTTATGGTCGAATCCTATAGAGATTTCCTACGTATCATGACTCCGCATGAATCGGACCAAGCGTAGTTCTGGGGGATAAATGTAAAATAAATAATAAAAATATTTTGGAATTTTCAAATTTTTCATAAAATAAAACTATTTTGATTACAATGACTCATCCTATCACAAAACTAACAGACTCGAAAGGGAAACTAAAGACTCCACCAGAAGTATGAAAACACAGACTCAGAAATAGACTAACTGACTCCAACAGAAAGAAAATACAGACTCGAGTAAAGATCATGAATACATCAATGCCTAAAATGCTCCTGGGGCCCATGGGAAATCATTCGGTCTCGCCACGGGCATATGTGCGAGATCCCCATGAAGCCGCTCTAAATCACTCATTATCTGGCGGACAAATGTCATCACTGCGGTGAAGAAATTGGTACGAGTCATGTCCTCACATGTTGGAAATTTATGACAATGTAATCGACAATGGCTCTAATCCTTTCCCGGGTTCTACCCTTTTCCTGAAGCAGACACTCGACCTGCTGATTTTGGGCTTCCAACACTTGACTGTCGTGATGGTTTGGATTTTGCAACTGTTGTATTTCTTCCTCCATCTGAGCCATCAAATCATAACAATGTTCCCTCTCAGCTTTAAAGTCCTTAGCCTGCTTGGCTGCCTCATTTTCAAGGGTAGTTACCTTTCTCTTTAGATTGGTGATTGTCCCTTCATATTTTCTCTTCATTTGTTGCACCAACTGTGCCCTCCCTTCTGTATTCTTTGCCAATTAGGCCCGGACTTTCGCTAGATTGGCCTCAGACTTTTCTAGGTCATCTTGACACTCAAGCTCTTGCTTTCTCAGACTACTTATAAGCTTTTCATCCGCTCAACTTCTTTCCAGGTTTCTAGCAGCTATTCTCATTTTATGGATTTGAGCTTTGAGGGCCTCATTTTCCTGAGTTAGCTTTTTCTTCTATCATTCATTCGCGGCGGCTTGCAAACCATTCTCAAATTGAAGATCCTTGACTTGTTTCTCCAGCTTGCTTATGGTGGCCCTGTACTCATTTTCTTTGGCCAACCAATCTCATTGCGCTTGCGACACCTAGACAAATTCTTGAAGGTAGGGTCTTTTGGCCGGCCTTCCAAACTCAAATTCCCTTTTATACCAGGCAAGGCACCATGGTGAAACTTCACCTTTGGATAAATCACACACTTGGGTGCTTGCTGTCAACTATTGACACTAGCTCCAGATCTGGCGAACTGCTACTTCAGGAAATTGACCATCAGGACCAATCTCGACTACCTGAGCACTAAGATCTTTGTGTTTTGGAACTATTTGACATCTCCCCAGCTATCTCAAAACCCGGTATGGGGCATAAGGCTGGATACTTTTGAGACCCATCAGGAGGAAATGTGGCCTGGTAGCTGGCATGTATATGATTTTATCCATAGGAAGCCACTCAAACGTCCATTCTATTTCACTTTTAGTGATGGAACGGAGTCGTGATATCCACTCTGTGACCCCCTCCGTCATGCTCAAACCGTCAACTCTTGTATAAAACTCCTCTATGCAATTTTTCTCTGTCGACCCATATCTCATGTATTGAGGATGATGACATAGATGTTCAACCATCCACATTTGTAGCAAGAGGTTTAACCCTTCGAAAAAGTCTCTTCCAGCTTTGCAGGCTTTTATAGTGCGGAAGATTTCAAACACTATCCTGGGTGCGAGGGTGCTTTTGGCCTGAGTAAGGAAAGTGCTAATGACCCTAGCTATCCGTATAGCGATATTTACATCTTTCTTGGGAAACACCAGAAGACCCAAGAATACCACTATAAAAGCAAAGCACGTGTGTTCTTCCCATTTGAGGCGATTCCCTTTGCTACAAATTTTATTTTCTGTATTGTTAAACCCTCCTATGTGTCCGTATCGCTGATATATAAACTGCAAAGTGGAAAAGCCAGCAGCGAAGTCTGGGTTGTGGACCCCCCTGCTTATCTTTAAGGAATCTAGAAATCTATGCACAACGACGACTCTTGGAGCAACCAGATACTTGTGTCTCAGAGGACCCTCAGTGCTCCCAATATATCCGGCTATTTCTTTCAAAGTTGGGGTGAGTTCAAAATCTGAGAAATGAAACATGTTGTGGGTCGGGTCCCAGAACGTGACCAATGCCTTTATGATGTCCCCTCCAGGCCTAATCTTCAACAACCCGATAAGAACTTCCAATGTATAAATTAACCTTATCCTGCCTTGATTTACCCCGATCTTTCCACCACATACACAGCTCCAAAGGAATCTTGTTCGTGACTGTTATTGGTAAATGTTGATTTGTTCTCATTCTGCACATTTATTAGGGTGATTAAGAAAAATCATTACTCATTTGACTCAAAAACAAAGTTGACACTATCTTTTTTCAAAATTTCATTTCAAAAATAAAAACCCGGCTTTGCAAATACGCCCTTTTATCACTTGCGGGAGGAAGATTTTAAGGTTGTAATTGCTAACCGGCCTAAAAACTCGAAAAGAAACCAAAGGCGGTTGTTCTTGGAAAAAATAGCTTTCCGGCGTCTTTTTGGGGACGTTCGGCTATTTTGGCAAGAATGTCATCACCTTACTTATTTATAACAAAACAATAAAAATAATTTGGTTCTTTTGGGATATTTTTTGCAAAAAGGGAAGTTGGACCCGATGGGGGTTACCTACGTATCCCACATACGGTGAGAATCAAACTGGCGTAGTTCGGGAAATTTTGACAAAACAAAAACCAACTCTTTTTTTCTAAAAAAACAAAATTTTCTTTTTTTCTTCAAAATTGCGGCAGAGTTTTAGTATACTTTGGACATTGGTTTTCAAAAATAGACAATTATCTCTCTCAGCCCTCACATTGACTTTCCTTCTCAACCTTTCCCCTATAATCCGGTCAACATGCAAATCCAAAGTAAATGAATGCACAAGTAGCAAGTAGGATACATAAGGATGGTCATTTCGGGTACACATGTCCTAAACAGACTCAACCCATGTGTTTAGTCTCCAAAGTCAAATGCACATGATGCAAACAATCATTCCTACTGAGGATTTGACATGAGGTTGAGTTATTCTATGTTCAAAACCTGGGTGTATTGTTCTAGACTTGTGTACCCGAGCGGACAACTCGAGTCGAGGAGGGGGCTATGTACCGGGAACCAAAAGGCCATCCGGCTTAGTAACTTGTCCGAGCCTCTTTCTTATTTCAAGGTATGACACTAACAGAATAGGGAGTCACGGCCAGCGTGCACATCCATGAAGATGAGAAGAGAAGGGTTTCGTAACAGTTTATATACAGTCCAGATAATATCAAAGCGGTAAAAGCAACATTTAGCACACTAGGACCAAACATGTAATAAAATTAGATAATAAATAAAGCCAACTATAAAAATTATTCTATGCTCGAATTCAGAACCCTGAACTAGAAGTTCTGGGTTCTTTTCCCCAGCAGAGTGGCCAGAGCTGTCACACCTCATTTTTCACCTACAACTCCGTAAAAGGGTAGAAGGGAGTTTTTCTAATTAAAGGACAATCGAAATGAGATTATTTATTAAAAGTTCAGATTCGGCACTTGGGATAATTTTATGGTGTCCCAAGTCACCATTTTAAATCCCGAATCAAGGAAAAGATTGACTCTGTATTACAGTCCGCGAAAACATAAATAGGTGTAAGGAATTATATTAACCCGGGAGAAGGTGTTAGGCATTCCCGAGTTCCGTGGTTCTAGCACGGTCGCTCAACTATTATAATTGGCCTATTATCTAATTTTTATTACATGTTTTTAACCTATGTGCATTTTAACTTTAAACTTCTTTTAACCATTTTTAAATAAAGATTTGCAACATCATTTAAAATATGTCTTGAATCACGTCACACAAATGCACCCGCAGTCCGCAACACATTTTATTCAACGTTGTTAAGATTTGGATTTGGGTCATATAAATGTGCACCCGAGTTTCAGAAGGTAAATTACTAAAATAACGTGCATAAAGCAACTATGCGTTTGTAACTTTGCGAGGGCCATGAAAATTCGCTAAATGGCACGCCTCGATTTTTAAAGATAAAGGACATTAATTAAACGAGGGCCATGCAATTGAGATTTTGTTTTGAACGGCATGCCTCGATTCATTCTAACCAAAAGGTTTCTAAACTAACTCTTGAGGGCCATAAACTATTTGTATTATATAATATGGCTCGCCTCGATTATTAACAAAGTCTAATTAGCATCACTAGATGAATTGGGATTTTACTCAATGTTGCTAAAGGGCTGGCGTGAGGAAGAAAGGTTTAGTCAATTAAAAAATGGCCTAGATCATCGTAAACAAATAATGAAGACTAGTCTTAATAGAAGTGAAACACGTACAAACCCCATTCACGAATTCCTTTGGATTTGGGCTCAAAGTGAGCCCAATCATAATGAGAATATACAGTCAAAACAACTTAGGGTCGGGCATTCATGCTTGGGATGGATCCCGTGAATTGGGCCAGCTTTAGGCCCATATTTTCATATGCCAATAATTATTCAAAGTACAATAGATATCAATCAACTAAAACTACATGGGATACATGATTGAACCAACATTTCAGCTTCTGAGTCTTTGATTACTTAAAATCAGGGCAATTAAACTGAATTTTCTGATTCGTTAACATGCTTTGGGCCCAGATCTATTTCAAACTCACATAGCCGCATCACTTCGAAAAATAAGCGTTGGGTTCAAAGAGCCCAATTCAGCTTTCAAAGATAATTGTTGGGGGGGAGGGGCTGGGACTCACGATTGAGTCCCTTCAGAGGGGAGGCAATGGGTGATTGAACTCCAAACCCAAACGTCAAAACTGCAGAGTTCCAGAACTCACTTCCCACTGGACTAAGTGTGTAGAGACCTTAAACAAGATTAATAAGCAACTTAACTACTAATAAATAAATTAAGCTAGAAATGAACAAATCAAACTATGCCTAAATATCAAACCACTTCCAACACAGTTCTGGAAATCACAATGACCATTCCTCATTAAGGCTAAATATAACCCATTCTTACAAATTTCAAAATCATGTAACTCAAACAAATTAGGCCTTTCCCATCACAGTTCATGAACGACAAATACCAAAACCAAACTCAATGTATACCAAATGTCCAACCCATGATTTACTTTATATTACAAGCCCAACTTACAACCAATCAGTGAATAAATTAGAATGTAACAGATTAACTACATGAATAGGTGATTGGCAAGAGACAACATTCAATAAATGATATAATATTTGTTTCAACCTCAATCATTCATATTGTATTCCTTCATTTCACATATCAAAGATGTAAGAAATACCTTGAAATGAGAAAAGAAACAGAGCAAGGAAGAATCAGTGGATAGCAACAGCTAAAGAAGATGAAATTCAACAGCTTAACAACAGCAGTTCAGATTTCTCAAGCCGATTCAAACCTAGAAAGAATCAGAATTACTTCAAAATTTTAAGAAACCCAAAGATAACACACACAACTTCAATAAAACAGTGCATTTTGGTGTTTTTTTCTAATTCTTCAGACTTTTTCAGTGATTCTTATGTTTATCCAGCCAACTGTAGTTTTTAAGATTTTTATCTCTTCCAATCTCTTCAAGTCTGCCTTGAATGCCAAGTTAAAGAGTCTTTATAGGCAAGGAATTTAGGGCTGCAGAATCCCACTAGTTTTGCACTTTTCCCCTTTTGAAATTTTTATTTTAGCTTAAAACTCCATAGTTCAAATGTCCAATTTCATTCAGTCCCCAAGTCAGCTTCTAAGAAGCTTCCTATTTCTGTTATAGCAAGAGTCCCTACCCCAATTTCCTAGACTACCCCTCGAACCCCTGATATTTACCCCTCCAACCAAATACAGGTATGTGTCAAGTTGACCCTGGGTTGAATCAATTCAAAACTCATCCCAAACCATGAGCCTGAACCTAAAGGCATGAACCTCAGGCCCAAATACAATCAAAACCAAATTATCTAAGGAGAAACAAAAAAAAACAAAAGCAATTCGAACAATTTCCAAAATTCAATTACTGAACTGAAAATAACGGAATTAACAAATCAAAAGTAACCTGATTAACAAATTGCATGAATGACAAAACGACCCTTAACAAAAAAAAAATGGAAGAGAATCCAAAAGAAAAGACAGAAGCTGCAGATAGAAAAATGAGAGGAAAACCGAGGAAAAGATAACAAAAGAAGAAGAAAAAATACCTAAAATAGATTCGGTCAGTAGGAAATAGGAGATAGCCTTCGAATCTTCAATATATATAAGCCGAGTTTGACGTTAATCGTTTGTTCTTGATAAGAACACACGAATAACGTCAGACTAAACTACATCTTCAATGAAATCTCAACTTTGAAGTTTTGGAGACTTTAGGGCTCATTTCAGATTTAAGATTCGACAAGGTTTAGAATGATTCGAAGGAAACAGAGCAGTGATTGAGGAATAGGAGATGAGGGAGATTCTATGGTATTAATTTTGGCCGATTTGGTGGTGGCACCGCCGGCGGATGGTGGTGGGAAATCATGGCGACGTTTAGGGTTTATGATTGGTCTCTGGTGTGAGATGAACTGAGAGAGACAGGTTTGGGGGGTACATGAGATTCCGACATTTAAATACCTGGGGGTTGACAAGTTCCGGTCCGTTGGATCTCGATGATCCAATGGTTGTGATGACAGGCTTCAAACGGGGTCGTTCGGGTAAGTGGGGGAGTTGGACCGGGTAAACAAATGGGTTCTGGGCTGTGTTTGGGGCAATTTGGCGGAAATATTACTTGGGCCAGGGGGGAATTAACTAAAAATGGCCCAATTAGGACTCCCTTCTCTTTCACTTCTTTTTTATTTTTGTTTCTCTTTTTTTTTTTTAATTCCTTCTTCTTTCTTTTTTTTCCAAAATAAAAAGTAAAAACCTGAATTAAAATTAAAAATATAATTTAACCTATCAAATTGAATTAATTAACTCCAAATAACAATTACCACAAATAATTAAGCACCAAGTTAAAGAAAAAACTACCAAAGTTCAAAAATTAAAATTAAAAGTGCAAGAATAATTATTTTTTTGTGATTTTCCCAATTCTTATAAAATACCTAATTACTAATTAATTCCAAAATGCCAAATTAAATCCTAAATACAAATGCAACATATTTATTTTTGTATTTTTTTCATAATTTAAACAAAACTAACTTGCGCGGACAAATGCAAACAATTAACAAAAAATGCTACAAAATCTACGAAATTACAAATAATGGGAAAATTTTATTTTTCTTGAATTTATGGGAGTAGTTCATATAGAGAAAAAATCACGTGCTCACATTGGTTACTTGGATCCGATACAATCAAATGAGAGAAATAAAATGAGAGAGTCTTGTTGGTGAAAACCCACACGGGCACCCTAAGACGATAATGAGCCGAGAAATTAAAAAGGAGAGAGTCTTGTTAGTGTAAAATCACAAAGCTCACTATAAGGCGATGGTGAGAAGAGAGATGAGACAGTACAGTTGGTGAAAATCCGCAAAAAGTGCCACTGATCGAAAAAGGGAATCACTTATAACCAGCCATCAGCACTGATATAGTCTAGGCAAGGTTTCTCGGTTTTGAGGTATGAGTTGTGATGGATTTATAGGAGTCAGATGGTTTGCACACATCGAATGTCCAGTCCAAGAAGCATGTCATGTCTATTGAAGTCTGCATGCACTCCCAATAAGTCCTTTCCTTTCCCCTAAAGGAACACTTCTCATTTAAATTCATTATCCTCTTCGTTGTTTACATTTCTTTGAATCCCTTTCGGTCTAATTCTCCTTCGAAACTAATACAACGAAAAGATGGAAAGATTGTTTTTATAGGGTTTTGTTTGACAAAAGTTAAAATTCAAGAAAAGCACTCGGCCTTAGCAGGTGCATCAAGTCGATCTCGACTGGCCATGTTGGCTGATGCTACAGAGTCCAAACACTTGAAAATAAAGGAAATCAAAGTAGAGTGCCTTTAAAGGCAAAATAAAATGATAAAGCCAAGCCCCACACGGGTTAATCATTAGGTGGAATTTGGAGAAATCAAGCCCCCGGGGGTTTACAAATGAAACCCATTTCCAGATAGCCAGCAAGCAATAGAGATTTGTTGTTGAAAGAGCTGGGCCAGGATCAAGTGATTGAAATAATCAAGGCCACAAAACCAAGCACGTTTCAAACTGATAATTTGTTCTTCGATTTGAAAACATGAAAACAGGTACAGGAAAAAACCACCTTGCAAGGAGCAGGTGCAATAAAAGCAAGGCGCGCAGAAACCAAAATAGTTCTGCAGCAAAAGTTGACCCAAAAAAGGAAATTCCCTTTTTAAACTCCTCATTCATTCTCCTAAATAAAACGAAAAATGAAAATAAAAAAAAAAAGAAAGGAAGAAGAAGAATTCAAAAATCATGGTGGCCTAGGGTCCCCCATTTGTAGCTATATCTTCTCAATATAGGATCCCATTCCCTAGCTGATGCCAGCATAACCTGGTAATCTTTTCCAATATAGGGTCCCACTCCCTAGTTAATCCCCGGCATAACCCTAGGACCTTTCCCTCATAACCCAATGACTTTTCCGGCATAACCCGTGGACCTCCCCGGCATAACTCGAGAACCTTTTCCGGCATAACCCGATAACTTTCCCGGCATAACCCGTGGACCTCCCCGGCATAGCCCGAGGACCTTTTTCCAGCATAACACGATGACTTTAATGACATAACCCGTGGATCTCCCGACCATAACCTGAGGATATTTTCTGGAATAACTCGATGACTTTCCCGGCATAACCCGTGGACCTTTTCTGAGATAACGCGATGACTTTCCTAGCATAATGTTGCTCCTAAAGGCACACACAAGTATACGTGGTCGTACAAGTAATAAAATGATAAGTCGAATGTCGAACCCACAGAGACTTATATCAACTACTCACTAACACACCAATATTGTTGTTCCGTCAAGCTAAATTCGAGTTCAAGAGTTTAATTATGCTAACTACAATTCTAAGTAACAACTAAATTATCAAGTAATGAGTTGATTGTTATGTATTCAATAGAGACAAGTATTCTTGGGTTGTGATTGATTACCCAATCGTATTGTGTTCTAATTAACTCTCCTTTTTCATATAATTCACTCATGGTTCCTAATTAATCGATAAATGCTCTCATAGCCTTCTCCCGCAGAAGTACTACTCACCTATCCTCAATAGATTAACGCCTATATTCCTATGGAATTAATCTATTAAGAACGCATTAAGATTACGATATTTAATTAAGCACGGTGATTAGATATATTCCTATCCTAACCACAAATCCGCTCCCCCTAAGGGTTAAGATCATGCTCTCTTCAATTCTTCTCTAATCTAAACACGGCTTTCCCAAGCATAGCATAGATAGTAAATAGAACCTAACTGTTGGCCAGACAATTAAGCAATTAAACACAGAATTGAAGAAACAACCATATTTGAATGAATTATAATCAAAGTTAAGTTAATATCGAAGGAAAACATTCATGGCTAAATCACAACCCCAGAACAATGGGTTTTAGCTACTCATGCTAGTGTGCATCACAATTAGGTTCAATTTCATCACAAAATAGCAAAGACTAAGCGAAGAAAAGAAGAACTTGATAGTCCAACTGCTCCCTGCCTCTTGCCTTTCGATTTCTTGCTCTAAACTATGAAAATCTTAATGATTTGACCTTGGGCGAGCTTGAATTTATATAGGTTAAGTGGGTTTCTCTCCAGATTTCCAATTTTACCCCCAACTAGCTCTTTTCCGAATCGGCACCGTGCGAACTCGCGTGTCCTTCCTGCATTCTTCGCGCACCTTTCTGCCTCGGCTTGTAATGCGCACGAACTATGCGCGACTTAGCGCACCTGGGGCTTGACTTCTTCCAATTTTCTGTCTTGTCCATGCACGCACTCAACTCCGTGGGGTCGTTTTTGCTCATAAATCATTCCCATAGCCTCTTGAAAGCATCATATAAGCTCCTCACCCTGCAATGTATACAAATCACAATTAGAGCCTATTTGTTTCATCAAATAACCATATTATGTCATTGAAATGTAACTAAGCGGAAGCATAAACAATAGCTAAATCACCTAGATTTTTCCTATTATCAACACCCCACACTTAATTCATTGCTAGTCCTCGAGCAATCAAACTATACCCTCTATAGAATCCTTCACTCAACCTTTTCCCCTAACTCATTACTCCTAGAACAATGTGCATACATTACACCTAGCAGTGAACAATTCTAGCCTCAAAGCCGACTCTGAAGTGCCATGCAATATTCACACTTCTTCAAAGTACTCTACACAGACGTCAAGACTTGCTTTTCCATCATGAATCATATGCCCTCACAATCACATCAACAAAAACTTAATTCAATCCACACATTTGAGTCATACACTCACATATATCAATGAAAGCACTCACTCTCACAAAAGAAGTCACATGCATGCAATTGGTACCATAGGCTTGCCCTTAATGTAAATCTCTACTAATGTAGGCTAGCTCGACCCAAAATCAATTAGGACCTTTTCATGGTTGTAATGTGGGCTAAGGGACGGGTAGGATATATTTAGGAAAAGTGACTCAACCTCCTAAGCACTTTAACACATCACATGAACAATTTTTCAGCGTAAATTCTTCAACCCACTTCTCATTCACAAACAAAATCATCACACAAATACTCCCTTCTTCTTTAAGCACTCTATTAATTCATACCCACTAACTGGAACAAGACACAATATATTCATCTCTTTTTTTCAGTTTATTCTTCTTATCACTCAATATTCGCTAGTGGTGTATTCGTTTACAACACAAGTGCACCATTCATCCTTTTATTGGTTCCACTCAAAATTCACCCCACACTTATTTCCTCCTTACTTTTTTTAGCGCTCCTCTCACAATTAAAGTGCTTTAAGAGGTAAAAGGATCAAAATAATGTCAATTAAGAACAAAAGGGTATAGGCTTGTAATGCGGGTGCCAAACAAAAGGCTAAAGGCTTAAAAGGGTTAGCTAGGGACAAATTTTATTTATTATAAGCAATCAAGCTCAAAAAGGTCAAAGAAAGCCTAAATCATTTTTCAAACCGAGCATCACCTAGGATTTCGCTTCAAATCACATACCGGGCAAGTTCTACACACAAGTACACTACATGGACTACACAAATACTCACCATACATGGAATATGACTCATTCATATCAGCTCATCAAGACACACCATTACGAGCATTCAATTCAGTAACAAACATACAAATTAAGGTACCTTCAGTAAGATTCAACAATTAGGACTAAGTGTTACACTCTAGGGTCTATAGTGTTCAGGTGTGTCAACGCTATGGGTTCTCTTTCAATTTATAGCTCGTATCCCATCACCCTAATCTACAAATCAAAAAGAAAACAAAAATAAAAATTACCTATGCCCGGTTCAAGTTAAACCCTTGGAAAAGAACCGCGGCCTAAAGAAAAACCAAGGGGAAGTTTCTACACTACCTAAGAAAAAAAACAAAAAATCTTTTTGGTGTTTTCTCTAGACTCACTTCCCTTAAGAAAATTGTCTAAAAGATCCGTCATCAGGAAGAGGCTACAATTTTTCAGTTTTGTTTTTTTGTTATGTTGTTTTTTTATTTTTTTTCTCGACTCAATCCCTCAAGAACCCCGTCGAAAGGGATCCGTCGTCGGGAAGAGCCACCTATCTATTGTACTACTTTCTACCAATACAATCAACGTCAAAAAGCACAAAACAAGACAAAACCTAACAATCAATTCATACACATACATACATACATACAACGAAGTACACCACCCCACACTTAAAGATAAAGACATGTCCCCATGGCTTAAATTTTAAAAGAGTAGTGAGGTAAAGAGACTTCCCTGGAGCTTCACTCTTGGTCGGAAACGGTTTCGGGGTTCACGTGGCACGCACGCCCCAAAGCTCGCAGCCAACCCATGAACTTATTTTCCAACTTGACTTGTCGGTCAACTATTGCATCCATAAGAGTGCCTAACTCAGTCATTGATGAGCGTAGTCCAGCCACCTCCTGCTCCAATGCTGTGAACCGGGACACCCTGGCAGTTCCTGAAGAGGACGTTGCTACTTACGGTGCTTCTAGTGCTGGCTACTCCATGTGTTCATCCGCGTCCTCCGAAGATGCATCAGAACCACTCTCATCCTTTCCTATTGCAGCTTCTACTGCGGCTGGTCCCATGGTGTTCTTGCCAGGTCGGATTATGTGGTCTTTTTTTACTAGCCCGTCCATACGAATATTGTTGATCACATGAACTTGTCGGCAAAGCTTAGTCACCAAGGAGGTGAAAAAGAAACCATACTGGCGTTGGGGGCACCGGATAAACATCTCGTCATGAATCACTTTGGCCATGTCGAAGGGAAGACCCTTGATGAAACACCAAATCAATGAAGCGCAGGGTCCATTCACCTCCGTAGTATTTTTGGATGGGATGAGGCGACTGTTAATCGCATATAACCAGCACTTCGCCTTTGTAGTTAAAACGGAGGAGTGGAACTTCTCACCGTGGTCCAGCCACTCTACCATTCTTCCGGGTACACAAATTGCATCAAAGAAGCGATTCCACTTGGCGTCTATTGGGTGTTTGGACCACTCATAAAAATATGTATTGTCAGGTAGAGGGTTGGGCAATTGATATGTTGTGCGTATCACCTCAACGGAGGCATCCACCGCCTTGTGGCGCACCGTGACCACATTGTCCACATGCTCAGATAGATTGGCATAAAATTCTCGAACAACTATTACATTAGCCTCCCCTAGCTCATCAATGAAGAACTGCAGACCCCGCTCCATCAACTCTAAATACACATGTGGGCAGCGTGCCTGGACCAAATGAAGGTCAATACCCCTCTCCGGAATTGGCGTTTTGGCGGCCTTCTCTATGAAACGGGTGTTTCAACTTGGGGAAGGAGTGTGGAGAGGTCGTGGGGAGGGTTTGGTGATTATGAGAGGGGATTAGGCATTTAGAATGGATGAAGGGAGGTTTTTGGGGGTGGGGGAAATGAGGGGCGGATTAGAGGGAGAGGGGGTTTTACTAGTAAAAAATTAAAACAAAATAAATAAAAAAAGAAAACACACTAAAAACGCCGAAAATTTCCGGAGGGGGGGGGGGTCGCGAACTTATGCGCGA
>MU722540.1:41795-78802 GCA_026770625.1 Nicotiana glauca
GGGGGGGGGGGGTCGCGAACTTATGCGCGAAGTCGCGCGCCCTTCACGCGCTAAGGGCTCTTTAGGCAGTGTGGTATGCAAATGATGTCTGAAGTCGCGCAGTCTTCGCGCGGTTTTGTGCATTCCAGGCAGAATGTTTTGCCTAGGTGCATGAACTTGCGCGCGAAGTGGGCGCGAAGTCGCGCTCCTAGGCGTTTAGTTTTGCATTTTTTCACCTGTTTTGCTCCCGGTTGATGGTCCTTTCACCCGCCCTTCGTCGCCTGCATTTGTTAGTATGTTAAAACTCAAAATCAAACACTACTACTGTCATTGGGTTGCCTCCCAACCAGCACCTTATTTGACGTCGTGGCACGACAGTTACAACAATTCAATGGGTTGCCTCCCATCTAGCACCTGATTTAACATCGCCGCACAACGCAGAGTCTCGCTTACTCCTCAGCGAGTAAAACCTTGGTCTTCTCATGATTAATCATTCCTCCCCAATAATTCTTAACTCTATGACCATTCACCAAAAATTTCCTTTCGCCATTTAAAGTTCACAGCGCGATTGCACCATAAGGAGTAACTCTCATCACCTCAAACAAACCTGACCATCTTGACTTTAGCTTCCCAGGGAATAGTCGTAGTCTAGAATTGAATAGCAATAACTGTTGGCCTGGCTCAAAGTGACGTGGCTTGATATACTTTTCATCCCATCTTTTTGTCTTTTCTTTATATAGCTTAGCATTTTCATAAGAGTGCAACCTGAACTCGTCTAATTCATTCAACTGCATAAGTCTTTTCTCACCTGCGTCTTCAAGGTCCATGTTCAGCTTCTTAATGGCCCAGTATGCCTTGTGTTCCAGCTCAACGGGAAAGTGACATGCCTTCCCATACACCAGCTTGTAAGGGGACGCTCCAATTGGCATTCTGTATGCAGTCCTATATGCCCATAGGGCATCATCCAATCTTGCAACCCAATCTTTCCTATTCACACTTACCGTCTTCTCCAATATCTACTTGATTTCTCTATTTGAGACTTTCGCTTGCCCACTTGTTTGCGGATGGTATGCTGTGGCAACTCTGTGGCAAACTCCATATTTAGCTAGAAGGTTATTCAACAATCGATTACAAAAATAAGTCCCTTCATCACTAATTAAGGCACGTGGAGTCCCAAATCTCGAGAATATATTCTTTTTTCGCAAACTCAGCTACCACTATGGCATCATTTGTCGGCAAAGCAATTGCCTCCACCCATTTTGATACATAGTCAACGGCTAGCAAAATGTATTTGTTTCCTCTGGACGGTGGAAATTGCCCCATAAAATCTATCCCCCACACATCAAAAAGCTCAACTTCTAGAATGTTATTTAAAGGCATCGCATTCCTTCATGTGATTGTTCCCGTTCTCTGACATTGGTCACACTTCTTAACAAATGCATGGGCATCCTTGAATAAAGTCGGTCAAAAGAGACTGGATTGTAGCACCTTTGCAGCTGTTCTATCTCCTCCATGATGGCCCCCATAAGGTGATGCGTGGCAATCATACAACACTAATTCTACCTCTTTTTCAGGCATGTATATCCTCATCAACTGATCAGCACATTGCTTGAACAAATAGGGATCATCCCAGTAGTAGAAGTTTACATCATGTAAGAACCTCTTTCTAGCTTCATATTGTATTTTGAGAGGATTTACCCCACTCACAAGATAATTTACATAGTCTGCGTACCATGGGGGAGGGTCTTGTGTTATAGAAAAAAGTTGCTCATCGGGAAATACTTCTTTAACTTGGCCACCCTCCGCCACGCGATCGTGGTTTTAAAACCTTGATAGATGGTCGGCTACTTGGTTCTCTGTCCCCTTTCGATCTTGTATTTCTACATCAAATTCCTGCAGCAATAAAACCCAGCGCATCAATGTAGCCTTAGACTCCTTTTTGGTAAACAAATACCTGATAGTTGTATGATCGATATGGACTATGACTTTTGTTCCCACCAAGTATGCCCGGAATTTCTCAAAGGCCCACACAACAGCTAACAACTCCTTCTCAGTGGTGGTGTAATTCAACTGGGCTTCATCAAGAGTCTTACTCGTATAGTAGATGGAATAAAACACCTTGTCCTTCCTCTAGCCTAACACTGCCCCGACAGCATGATCACTCGCATCACACATAAGTTCAAAAGGTAAAGACCAATCCGGTGCCACAATAATGGGAGCAGTCACCAACTTCTTTTTAAGTTCTTCAAATGCGTTGAGGCAAGCATCATCAAAGTTGAAGGTCACATCCTTTTCAAGCAATCTGCACAAAGGAGTAGCAATTTTTGAAAAATCCTTAATAAAGTGCCGATAGAAACCCGCGTGTCCCAAGAAACTCCGGACACCCTTCACTGATATAGATGGAGGTAATTTTTCAACCGCCTCCACCTTTGCTTTATCAACTTCAATGCCGCTCCCAGATAATCTGTGACCCAACACGATGCCTTCTTGTACCATAAAGTGGCACTTTTCCCAGTTCACTACCAGATTTGTTTCTTCACAACGGGCTAGCACCTTGCTTAGATTCCTCAAGCAATCATCATAAGAAGACCCAAAAACTAAAAAGTCATCCATAAACACTTCCACAAATATTTCCACCATGTCGATGAAAATAGCCATCATACACCTCTGAAAAGTGGCTGGTGCATTACAAATACCAAACGGCATTTGCTTGAAGGCAAAAGTGTCGTAAGGACAAGTAAAAGTAGTCTTCTCCTGATCCTCTGGGCATATGATAATCTGATTGTATCTTGAATAACCATCAACGAAGCAATAATATTCATGCCCGGCTAACCTATCTAGCATTTGATCGATGAATGGGAGTGGGAAGTGATCCTTGCGAGTTGCCTTATTGAGCCTTCTATAATCAATGCAGACTCTCCATCCCGTAACAGTATGAGTGGGGATTAGCTCATTCTTCTCGTTCTCAACTACAGTCATTCCTCCCTTTTTGGGCACATATTGAACCGAGCTTACCCAGTTTCTATCAAAAATGGGAAAAATAATACCTGCATCGAGCAACTTGATTTCTTCCATTTTCACTACCTCCTTCATGATAGGATTCAATCTTTTTTGCTGCTCTACACTGGGGTGGTGTCTGTCCTCTAGAAAGATTTTATGCATGCAAAACGAGGGACTAATACCTTTGATGTCAGCTATACTCCACCCAATGGCCCTTTTATGCTCGTGGAGAACTCTAAGCAATTTTTCTTCTTGAGTGTTGGTGAAGCTGGATGAAATAATTACGGGCAGTGTCTCAAAGTTTCCCAAATAAGCATAGTGCAGATGCGATGGAAGTGGCTTGAGTTCTAGCTTCGGAGCTTCTTCAATAGAGGTCCTGGGGCGAGTCAGAGTAACAGGCCTGTCCAACTCTTCAAATTTTCTGAACCCATGTACATAACTGCAGGACATATCTAGTAGTTGCTCGATTTCTCCTATTCTTTCATCTTCACTATTTTCTACATCCCCAATCAATACTCATTCAACAGGATCTGCAGGGCTCATATAGGGTACTAACGATGTAGCATCACTCTCCACCACCGAGATCATGGATAACTCTTCATAATGGGCTGGTAACTTCAGTGCTCTATAAACATTGAATACCTCCACCCGGTCACCTACTCTCATTGTCATATTTCCTTTGCAGATATCAATAATAGCTCGACCCATGGCTAAGAATGGATGCCCCAAAATAAATGGGACTTCCTGATCAGGCTCGTAATCCAGGATAATGAAATCAGCAGGGAATATGAAAGAGCCTACTTGAACTAGCACATCTTCAATCACTCCCTCAGGATGTGCAAGGGAGCGATCAACTAACTATAAGATAACTGTCGTTGGGCGTGGTTCACCCAACCCTAACTGTCTGAACATAGATAGCGGCATCAAATTGATGCTCGCTCCAAGATCACATAAAGCTCGCCCAACAGCATGTTTACCAATGGGGATGTGGATAGTGAAACTACCTGGATCCTTCAATTTCTGAGGTAACTTGCCTTGAATTCTGGAACTGCACTCCTCAGTGAGTGCCACAGTCTCGAACTCGATCAGCCTCCTTTTATTTGCCACAATATCCTTGATGTACTTTGCATATTTGGGTATTTCTTGTAAGATGTCAAACAATGGAATATTAATCTCTACCTACTTCAAGATATCAAGAAACGTTTTATATGCGGCATTTTCTTTTAATTTCTGAATTATTTGAGGGAATGGAGGTGGTGGCCTTGCAACCAATTGTGGGGGTTGCTCAGCCACCGCCTCTCCAGCTGGTTTCTCTGGTTCCGGGGCTTTCTCTGATGTTGATTCTATAGTGGCTGGCCTCTCATCAAAAGTCATATGTTTCCTCTTTTTAGATAGAACTTCCTCGAGTTGTCTCCCATTTCTTAACTACACGACATTTAGGGCCGCCTTAGGATTTGCTTCAGTGTCGCTTGGAAGAGCTTCAACTGGTCTAGTGTTTTGAGCACTGGCTAGTTGTCCCATTTAACGCTCTAAATTTCTCACTGTTGTGACGAGGGATTGTTGTTCAGCCATCATTTATTTAAACATGTCTTCAAGGTGGCTTGTATGACTCGCTTGTTGTTCATCATGAGGTGGTCTATATTGTTGTTGAGGTGCTTGAGGCCTGTATTGATTCTGAGTGCCCTGGTTTCCAGCCCAAGAGAAGTTTGGGTGGTTCCTCCAATTGGGATTGTAAGTGTTCCCATATTGATTTGCTTGGCCCTTATTTGAATTACCCACGAAGCAGACAGACTCTGGGTTTGCGGGACATATGTCGCTCGTGTGTCCCTCTCCACATATTTCACAAAAAGCTTGAACCTGTTGTATTGGTTGTACTTGTTGCTTGTTGATATTCAAGTTTATCTGGTTGACTTGATTGGCCAGCGTAGCAATCTGCGCGGATAATGCTGAGATGGCATCTAACTCAAGAACCACTGCAGACTTTTGCACTGTGTGTATGCCCATCTCTCCTTGCCAATCCGGATTGCTCTTGGAGAATTTGTTCAGTAATGCATATATCTCGTCAAAGCTTTTCTACAACACTTGACCCCCAGCTGCAGCATCTACCACG
The DNA here is from genome assembly GCA_026770625.1 of Nicotiana glauca. Lineage (NCBI taxonomy): Eukaryota > Viridiplantae > Streptophyta > Magnoliopsida > Solanales > Solanaceae > Nicotiana > Nicotiana glauca. The sequence continues at coordinate 46,885 of MU722540.1, forward strand.
ATCTTTGTCTCAGAATGTAGTCCTTCTATGAAAGTGTGAGTTCACACTTTATTCGTCTTATTGTGATGAGGGCAGTCTCTGAGTAGCCCCTTGAACCTTTCCTAAGCCGAGTATAAAGATTCTCCCGCTTTCTATTTGAAGGCAACTATCTCAATTCTAATCTTTGCAGTTTTTCCTGAAGGAAAGTACCTTGCTAGAAATTTTCTTGCCAAATCGTTCCATGATGTAATGGAATTTGCTGGTCCTGCCTTTAGCCATCGCTTAGCCTCACCCAACAGAGAGAATTGAAAAAGTGTAAGCCTCACATAATCTGGAGTGACCCCGTTAGTGATATAAGTATCACAAATCTCCAAGAAGTTCAGAATATGCTACTGTGGATCCTCGTGTGGAAGACCCATAAATTGCCCGTTTGCATGAAGCAGCTGGATCATACTCAAAGTGCCCAGTGATCCTGGGCTTCATTATACTAGAGGTGACATTACCAATGCTCGGCATCGCTACCTCCTGAACAGCAATGGGTTGATCCTCTACCATGTCCATAGGAAATTGAACAAGTGCCTGAATATTATTCGTGTCCCTTGCTTCCCTCAACCTCCTGCGAAATGTTCTCTCAGGTTCCGAATCAAAGCCTTGAAGTCGGTCCTGGCTTCTGACCCTACTCTTTCAATAAAAGTTCCGGAGATCCGAGCAACAATCAAGTAACGTTAGACTCAATGAAATAAATCAAAAACTAGCAAGTAGCTAATATTAATTCCTCGGCAACGACGCTAAAAACTTGTTGCTCCTAAACACACACGCAAGTATACGTGGTCGTACAAGTAATAAAATGATAATTCGAGTGTCGAACCCACAGAGTCTTATATCAACTACTCACTAACACACCAATATTGTTGTTCCGTCAAGCTAAATTCGAGTTCAAGAGTTTAATTATGCTAACTACAATTCTAAGTAACAACTAAATTATCAAGTAACGAGTTTATTGTTATGTATTCAATAGAGACAAGTATTCCAGGGTTGTGATTGATTCACCAATCGTATTGTGTTCTAATTAACTCTCCCTTTTCATATAATTCACTCATGGTTACTAATTAATCGATAAATGCCCTCATAGCCTTCTCCCGAAGTACTAATCACCTATCCTCAATAGATTAACGCCTATATTCCTATGGAATTAATCTATTAAGAACGCATTAAGATTACGATATTTAATTAAGCACGGTGATTAGGTATATTTCTATCCTAACCACAAATCCTCTCCCCCCAAGGGTTAAGATCATGCTCTCTTCAATTCTTCTTTAATCTAAACACGGCTTTCCCAAGCATAGCATAGATAGTAAATAGAACCTAAATGTTGGCCCGACAATTAAGCAATTAAACATAGAATTGAAGAAACAACCATATTTGAATGAATTATAATCAAGGTTAAGTTAATATCGAATGACAATATTCATGGCTAAATCACAACCCTAGAATAATAGGTTTTAGCTACTCGTGCTAGTGTGCATCACAATTAGGTTCAATTTCATCACAAAATAGCAAAGACTAAGCGAAGAAAAGAAGAACTTGATAGTCCAACTCTTCCTTGCCTATTCTCTCTCGATTTCTTGCACTAATATGAAAACATTGATGATTTGACCTTGGGCGAGCTTGAATTTATATAGGTTAAGTGGGTTTCTCTCCAGATTTCCAATTTTACCCCCAACTAGCTCTTTTCTGGATTGGCACCGCGCGAACTCACGCTCCCTTCACGCACCTTTCTGCCTCGGCTTGTAATGCGCGCGAACTTTGCGCGACTTCGTGCATCTGGGGCTTGACTTCTTCTAATTTTTCGTCTTGTCCTTGGACGCACTCAACTCCAAGGGGTCGTTTTTGCTCATAAATTATTCCAATAGCCTCTTGAAAGCATCATATAAGCTCCTCACCCTGCAATGTATACAAATCACAATTAGAGCCTATTTTTTTCATCAAATAACCATATTATGTCATTGAAATGTAATTAAGCGGAAGCATAAACAATAGCTAAATCACCTAGATTTCACCTATTATCACATAACCCGTGGACCTCCCCGGCATAACCCAAGGACCTTTTCCTGCATAACCCGAAGACTTACCCAGCATAAACCATGGACCTCCCCGGTATAGCCCGAGGATCTTTTTCCGGCATACCCGATGACTTCCCGGCATAACCCGTGGACCTCCCCGGCATAACCCATGGACTTTTTTCGGAATAACCCGATGACTTTCACGGCATAACCTGTGGACCTTTTCCGGCATCACCCGATGACTTTCCCAGCATAATCCGTGGACTTTCCCGGCATAACCTGAGGACCTTTTCCGGCATAACCCGAGGATTTTTTACGGCACAACTTGATGACTTTCCCAACATAACCCATGGACCTCCCCTGCATAACCCGAGCACCTTTTCCGGCATAACCCGATGACTTTCCTGGTATAACACGTGGACCTCCCCGGCATAACCCAAGGGCCTTTTTCGGCATAACCCGTTGAATTTTCCGACATAACCCGTGGACCTTTCTGGCATAACTCAATGACCTTCCCCGGCATAACCTGACGACCTTTCCGCCATAACCCGATCATTTTTCCAACAAAACCTTGTAATCTTCCCAACTCAGGGCCTCCGATCCCCAGTTGATTTCATTGTAGATATAGGGTCTCCACTCTAATTTCTTTTCTCAGGAATACACAATCCAGATTTTAATTGCTCTCAATAAAGAAATAGTTTAGATTTTGTTACAATGACTCACGAAATTTTCCTACTGAAAACTGGGGCAGAAAAAATTTGTTAGTTTGTTTGTTTTGGTGTCTGAGCATGTTATACCTCGAGATGCAGGGTTCGAGACGGCCGAAAGAAGAAGACTCTATAAAAATAAAAGAAAAGAAGTGAACTTTAAATGCAGAAGCATAGAAAAGATGCGGATTGCTCAAGATATAATTGAAGTTACGAGCTTTGCATGTCTCGCCTTGATCCGAAAAGTTGAAGAAAAACAAACCAGTGGTTGCAACTAACGAGCATCAAGATTCAGATCAGAGTCGGCAGGAAGATCCAGCCAAGACTCAAGATCAAGCTTTAGAAGCTTTATAGATAGGAATCTTGTAACACATAGTTGATAGGTTTAGCTAGTTTAGTTTTTCATCTTTTATTTCGGTGTAATAAGGAGCTCAGCAAGCAGAAACAGTAGTGAAATTATCAGTTCTCGATAGTCACAGCTACCAACACTTCCACAATTACACTGACCTGATTCCTTCATAGACAAGGATATGTAGGCAACATCCGAAGCAAGGTTTGGTAACACTTTTTTAAAAGATGCTTCCCATGGAGTTTCAAACGGGCAAAAATTGCTCGTAATTTCTCATTTCATCTTCTCCCAAAGACCCTTCGTGTTCCCGTGTAAAGAGGGGCAGTTATGAGCACGTGATTTTTTCCCTATATGAAATACTCCTATAAAATTCAAAGAAATAGATTTTTTCTAATTATTTGCCATTTTATAGGATTTTTATAGGATTTAATTAATTGTTTATATTTTTTTGCACGTTTAATTTTTATTAAAATCATGAAAAATACAAAAAATACCTTGTATTTCATTGAGATTTTATTTTCATATTTTTTTGATTAATTGCTTTATTAAGATGAAATCACAAAAAAGGGCTCATTTTTATATTTTTAGCTTTTAATTTTAGATTAGTAATTTTTCTCTTTTAATTAAGGATCAAGTAATTTTTATAAATATTATAATTTTAGATAATTAGCTTAATTTAAAATTTAGATTAATTTAAGAATTTAATTTAAGATTTTTAATTAAAAAAAGAAAAAAAGAAAAGAAAAGGAAATAAGAAAAGAATTTGAACAAAAGGGTGTAATTTGAACTTGGGCTGATTTTTTATATCCAAATCCGCCCCAAACCCAGGCCCAAAACCTAGCCTACCCTGTCCGGTCTCCCACCCTCCTAAAACGACCCCGTTTCTGCTCCATTTCATCACAACCATTGGATCATTGTGATCCAACGACCTGGAACTAGCAATCATTATAATATAAAATTGTCCGAACCAAGTCCGACCGCCCTATTACCCCTCTCATTCAGTCCCCTCCCTTCTCTAACCAAAAGCCCTAGCCGCCCCTTTATTCTCTTGCCGCCTCCGCCATTGACAATCGCTGAAAATCACACCACGGCGGCGGCGACACCCCAAACTCCACCGAATTTACACCCTATGATCTCCTCTCCCTCACATTTCCAAATCCACAAACCGATCCCCTCAAACCCTTACCAAATTGCTCAAATTTTAGATCTAAAATCGGAACCTAAAACTCTAGTTCATCCAAATCAACACAAATTCATCATATACACTCCCCAGCCTTCCTCTATACCAATCTACTAACCTTTCCCCCAAAAGACCCACCCAATTCCGTTAATTCTAGATCGGAAAATTTGAAACCCTAGTTTACACACTTTACCGATTTTTCTTCTGATTCCTCGAGTTTCAAGGCACGATTTGAGCCTAAAATTTATATTTACTAATCGTTCTCAGCAAGAACGATTGCTTAATGAAATTTTGGACCCACCTCGAAGCATGACCGGAGTCCAGCCAGACCTATACAAACCCTGGTCCAAGATTCCTTTCAATTTTTGTTCTGGTGAGGTTTCACCACTGTCTTCTCCATTTTTTTCTTTTTTTTCGAGTCAGTAACTTTGTTATTGCATGTTCAATCAGTTTCTATTATTAAATTTGTTTTACTTAATCAAGTTTAGCTCATATTTATTTAGTTAATTATTAATTTTACAGAATCTGATTATTTTGTTTGTTTTAGATCATTTATGGTATTTTTCATCATGTCTTCTTATCAGTCTTAATTGTTCTCTTCTTCAGTTTTCTTTTTACTTAGTTTGCATGACTTAGGGTTTCTCAATGCTCCAACTTTATGTGTTTTTTTCATCTTGTTTGTGTTAGTATAAATTATCATATTTTAGTAGTTTCATTGCATGAAATTCCTACTGATTCCATCTTAATTCGATTCATGTAGGGATTAGTTTAGCCTGGGTTTTCTGTTGTAGGATTCAATTGCATTTTTTTCTTTATTGCTTGATTATTTTGATCATTATTTTTGGTAATTGCTGGCCTAGTGCTTTGTGCATCATTATAAACTTGTAAGGGCCTAATTGAATTAAAAGAAAATCTTAGGATAGTTTTCATAAAATATCTAAGAAAAGAAGGTTCTAGAAGTATACAGCTGTTCAGAATTATTTAAAAAGATACTCAAAATAGGATAAGCAGGACAGTTGTACGAGGGCTATTAGGAAGGACGGTACTATTTTCAGAATTAGGATAAGAAATATTCCTAAAAAATACTCACCCTAGACAGCCTAATCTCGAAGAAGTAAAGACGAGATGGTCGACTTCAATACTTGCTAGAGGTCCAATAATAATATACTAAAAGTATGAGGAAATCATGGATTTGTATAGCAGTTCTAACTCACAAAGCGAGAAAACAGGTAAATACCTTCAACAGATAATAAAAGATTTTCAAGGTTTACTTTTTATTATTTTATCAATGTATATCAAGCCATAAAAGGCAATATCCACATTTAAAATTCTCAGGAAATAATATATGTCATGCACAAATCATGCCGAGGTCGACGGCCCGCTCCAACAGAAATGTAAATTATGCACTACCGAGGCTCGAACGACCCGAACCATAAATGCATCTATTTAATCTACCGAGGAGTTCGGATCGTTCCATAAATAAACACATACCCTGACCGCGAATCATGCATGCGACGCAGGTACACATAAGGATACATGCTCAACCACTCAATTAAGAACTTATCAGGGAATATTTATCCAAATAAAACCAATTCTCCTTTAATAAATTTTTAAGAAATGAAGTTTAATCCTTTTAGAAATTCACTTACTGATTCAATGTGATTTAAGCAATTCAAGCTATCAGTGGGTTCATAAATAATCCAAGTATAACATGCTTTTGGGTACTAACTACCCGAATAATATCATAATAGTAGCTACGCACGGAGTCTCGTCATCTCGTGCGTACATAGCCCACGCAAATAGGAGCACATAATCAATTATTTTACCTATGGAGACAATTCCCTCTTACAAGGTTAGAAAGGAGACTCGCCTCGCTCCGAAGATCCATATCCGGCATCCACGCCCTTTCGAAGACTATACTTGATGCCCCACGCTCCAAAACTAGCCAACGGTTACACAAATCTATTAATATATACTCAAATATTCATTACAATCTAATTTATAGCAATTCCTAACTCCGATCAAAAAGTTGACCAAGACGCCCTCAGGCTCACGTGTCCGGAATCTGAAATTTTTTGAAGAAAGATTACCCATGATCTTAGGAACTCAAATATATAATTTTTACTAAATTTCATACCCAAAATCGTGGTTAAATTCCAAGAATATAATTTCTAGGTCTTTCTATCAAAACCCCAAATTTTTCTACACAATTCATGCTTAAATCCATACATAATTGATGTATTTAACTCATAATAGATGGGGATATCTTACCTTGTCGTAGATGACGAAAATCCCATCTTGAAGCTCCCCAAAATCGCCCATGCCAAGTGAAAAATGGGGGAAGAATGACCAAACCCCGAGTTAAAATAACCTTCTGCCTCCAGGTATTTCCCCACCTGCGGTCCCTTGACCGCTTCTGCGGTTCCGCATGTGCGGTTAAATTACCACTTCTGTGGTCCTCCCTAGGCCTCCCCTTTATCGCTTCTACGACAAGACTCCCGCAGATGCGATCCCACTTCTGCGGAACTTTGACCGCATCCGCGGTCCTCTCCGAGATCCTCTCTTCCGCTTCTATGACCACTTCTCCGCACATGCGGTCCCGCTTTTGTGAAACCTTGACCGCATCTACGGTCCTCAAGCCTTCGACCAAAATCTGCACCTGCACCTTCCTAGCCTCTTCTGTGGCTCCGCACCTGCGGCCCTCTTCCGCAGGTGCGATTATGACAGCAACCAGCAAATCCTCAACCTTCCACAAATCCTATTTTCGATCCGTTAACCACCCGGATTCCATCCGAGGCCCCCGGGACCCCAACCAATCATACCAACCAGTCCCAAAACACATTACGGACTCACTCAAGGCCTCAAATAACATCAAACAACACAAAAATCATCAATTACACCCCAATTCAAACTTTAAGAACTTTAGAACTTCAAAGTTCTATTTCTGATGTTTAAACCTATCAAATCACGTCCAATTGACCTCAAATTTTGCGCAAAAGTCATATTTGACATTACGAACCTACTCCAATTTTCGGAATCAGATTCCAACCCCGATAACAAAAAGTCCACTTCCGGTCAAACTTCTCAAGACCTTAAATTTTCTATCCTTAGCCAAATGACTTCAAAATGACCTACAGACCTCCGAATTCACTTCCGATCGCGCTCCTAACTCCAGAATCACCATACAGAGCTATTGCCAGGATCGAAATCTCAAACGGACATCGATAACACAAAAATGCACTTCAAGCCAAACTTAAGAAATTTCTTCCAAAATGCTAACTTCCACAATAGGCGCTGAAATGCTCCCGAGTTATCCAAAACCCAATCCGGGTATACGCCCAAGTCCGAAATCATCATGTGAACCTGCTGGAACCTTCAGATCCCGATTTCGAGGTCGTTTACTCAAAATTCCAATCCTAGTTATTCTTTCAACATTAAGCTTCCGAAACAAGAATTCTCCTTCCAAATCAACTCTGGACTTCCCGAAATTCAAATCCGACCACACGTACAAGTCACAATACCTGAAATGAAGCTGCTCATGGCCACAGACTGCTGAATGACGCGTTAGGGACCAAAATGACCGGCCGGGTCGTTACATTCTCTCCCACTTAAACATACGTTCATCCTCAAACGTGCTAAGAACTATACTGGAGTGGTCTGAAATCGCTGTTTAACTTCTCGTGCACTTTCCCGTGCTACGACAACTCAGTTGATCATATTAGCTCGATCAATTCCGATGATATTCTCTTTTACTCAAGCAGATACCCCTTAAAGTCCAATTCCAACATCCGGAACTCAATGCTAGGCCTATTTCCAACATGCGCTCATCATATCAATAACTACACGTCGTACCCAGACGTGAATGCATAACTTTGCTGAATTCACAACTTGCACCACTTTACTCATAGGACCACAATAACTTTCTCTGATCAATTAATCGAAATTCCACGAATCTGAGGCTCCCATTGCACCTCATGACCTACATAGTTCTTGCTTTAATTCTTACAATAACACCACAACGGAAGAGATGTGCAGAAATTCATAACCAACTGCTGAGTCAACAAATCATTGGGTTTACACCCCTGACAAAAAACATCACCTCATTCAGTACCAAATAATGGTCGTTGCACCCGTAATATACTTCATATACTCAGATTGCACTGATCCTAAATCCAAAAATCTCATCTAACCCAGTATGAACTGCTCAGGCAACAAGCCATCCCGACATGACCAAAAGCCATATGATGCCACAATGTGCGAATAGGCTACCAATTAGAATGTGATACAAAAAGGAAATTGAACTCTGAAAGGAATTTTAATTACCCCGCTTGCGAATCATACATGCGACGCGTGCGCACAACTAATATGAGCTTCCTTCAGAAAAATAGGAAACAGAACACAATAAACAGATATGGGGAACTGTACTGAATATCACGCTATTGCGGCGCGCAACTCAATCTAAACAACATAACCATGGGGGCGTGCTACCCGATCCAAATAACATACCTATGGCAGCGTGCCAACTGATCCACATGTAGAAATCACCTAAGGAGACATACATCGAGCTAAATTTCTCATTACAGCAAGATATCGAATTTAGTCACAAGCACGCTAAGTGCATTATACCATCCCTGAGGGGACATATAGCGCTATAAGCTACAAAACTGAACCATAACTGAGGTGCGATATACAATCTGAATTTCAATAGCCATTTTGCTCATAATACGTCATTTCCATACGGATCCTCAACACATAAACAATGTCTCAAGCCGTCTCATAACTCACACGGCGCAACGTATCACTACATGAAATATCTGACAATGAAATAATACCCTGACTACTCCATAAGGAGCGCATTACTGAAATGAACACAACTGGCCTGACATAAAGCCCATATTCACATTTATATCCATCCACCGACCTCAAGTCGATCCTGATCATATCAAACTAAGCCAATAGCCTTTCAAAGGCCAATACTAATTTCCCTCTTCTCATAACACACAAGAACAACCGCCATAGCCGGAGTGCTCATCCACAGTCCACAACTCAGTAACTGAGTGCCCTCCAGGCATATATTCTCAATTTAACGACATTATCGCAAACCTTCATACTTGGTTTAAATCTTTAATCATCAAAAACTCCTTTCCTGCTCTTCCGAGCTCGCGACATCCTTGACAACACCAAGCTGCAACTTTGGTCTTCACTTTAAATTCCATACTACTCACTGCACCCAACATGCCAATATACGATAGAACATGCTTTTCATTATAACTCCGGAACCACTAATAGGTTAACACTTCATCATATGAAAACTTTTCACTTAACTCACTTCAGGAGATCCATAGTATCACATAGGTGAATTCTCATAACCGTAGAATATGCAAATCTCTAAGTAGTGGTCTAAGCCACCATAGCCCTTCCAGAATCTGCTTCCACATAACAAGCCATAACAGTAGAATGTGTTACGCCCCGTAATATTACGTCGATATTACGCTTTGCAGTATTAAGTTACGACAGTGTTGCACCTAACAGTATTATATTACGATGAATTTATGCTATTTATAATAAGCGATGAATAAGTGTTATGAAACATAAAGGGGTACACGGATTGACGAAAACTTATTTCGTTGAAAATGGCCAATTTAAAATAAAATACGGGTCAAGCGATAATACCCAACAATTATAAACTAGTACCATGCGACGTACCATATGACCACGGTAGTATAAATGTATAAAATATATTAAAAATAAGTAAAATTTTAAGTAATTTGAGGTAATTTCTTAATTATACGGATAATTGATTAATTACCAGGCTGCGGAATATTATCTATTTAATAAATAAACTATAAGATAAGGCAGCCCCAAAACGTGGCAACTAACTAAAGAAATGACTAAGAGTTATTCTTATAGGTGGCATGTAAATATACTTTACTGCACTTAAAAGTCTTTCAACATCCAAGACTTTGTAATATTATAATCAAGGTGGAACATTTCAGCAAGTTCCGTTTTGATCATTAAAGCCATTCTCCAAAAAGTCTATACCTTTAATCCTATTTACAGTAACATGAAGAAAGATGGGGTTGTTCTGTTCCCAATGTGGAATACCTATAACATTCTTCTGAAATCGCTGTGCAAGCTTGGTAAAGTAAAAGAAGCCAGAGAACTAGCGATGAGATTTACTCCTACTGCTCCCAATTATGATGCTCTAGGAAATGGGTTTTGTAAGATATATAGTACTAAGGAGGCAGTTGATTTGTTGGATGAGATGGCTGGCAAGGGGTTGATCCTAATGTTATCACATACACCACGATTTTAAATGCGTTTCCTGACCAAGGAGATATTGAGCTTTATTTTTCCATATTGAGCAAGATGTTTGTTAGTGGTTGTTCTCCAAATATTCCCTCATTTACCTGATTGATTAAGGGAATTTCATTGAGGGGAGGATGGTATGAAGCTCTTTACGTGTGGGGTGGTATAATCAATAAGGGATTTTCAATAGATCCGGTTCAGGTATATTAAGGCTAAGTCCTTCTTTCATGTTGGCATGATCTCATAATTACTCGAGTTTGATAAGAGGCATAAAGAGAAATTCATATTCCTGAATTTATGTACATTTTCTAGTCTCATAAGTTATAGTATTTTCCCTTATCGGGACTTCATATTCAATTGAGTATTGTCTTATTCCAGTCAAGAGAGCAGAGAGTCTATATATACGGTATTATAGTATTTTCATTACGATCGAGCTATAATCGATGGGCAGGCCCCTATTGGGTAACCTCTGATCAGATGGTAAGTTATATAACGATCCTACTGTGGCCGAGCGCATATGAGCTAGCCCAGTTGGTCGAGATACATAGCCTAGTATGGCCGAGCGCTTATGAGCGAGCCTACTACGGCAGAGCAGTTATATATAAATATATACCGATCCTACTGTGGTCAAGCACTTATTAGCGAGTCCAGTTGGTCGAGACATAGAGCCTCCTATGGCCGAGCGCTTATGAGCGAGCCTACTACGGCAGAGCAGTTATTTTTATAAATATATATATATATATCGAGCCTTATAGGGCCGGACAGCTATTTTACTTATTATATTGAGAGAATTGAGTCCGTATCAGCAGGTAAACATATCTTCAGATTATCTTTGACTTCCAGCGACTTACAGTTATTATATTATGAGTTCAGTTTCAGGTTTAAGTATACTGCCTTACATACTCAGTACATCATTTCGTACTGACGTCCCTTTTCTGGGGGCACTGCATTTCATGCGTGCAGGTCAGACAAACAGAGGGTAGGCCTCTTCAATAAGTGTTGCCCGAGTTCATCTTGATCGGTAAGCTCCATGCCTTTCGGAGTTTCTGGGTCTAGAGCCTTATGTACCTCTTACATATATATGTGTATATGTTATGAGTAGGTCGGGGAGCTATTCCGATCATAGTATATCTATCAGTAGAGGCTTGTAGATATATCATGTCAGTTAGTGCAATATGTTGGGCTTGCGGGCCTTGTATGTATATTTGGTTGGTTTGTCAGCTGTAATAGTTATGACGGCCTTGTCGGCCCAGTTATATATGAATATTTAGTCAACATTCGCAGTTATCTTGCAATGTGGCCCATGGCCAAAGTATGATATTATATGTTCAGAGTCTCTTAGTTGCAAGTTGGTACGCAAGGTTAGGTGAGGCACTGGGTGCCAGTCTAGCCCCCCAGGTTCGGGGCGTGACAGAATGCTTCTGAATAACATCAATTACGGTGGCTTACAAGCCTGGTACGTACCGTCACAATCACTTGCATAACTTGATCACGCTGAAGGAAACTAATCACTAACACCAATATGCCCATTTCAACTATGGCCAATCAGTCTACCTTTTTCCAATTTATCCTGGATTTCCTTAGAGATAATACTAACTCCATCCAACATATAACATACTCCATCTGCACTAATCTCGAGTGGCCTTGAATCACGATACCATGCTATCTCAAATCCTATGAACCATTTCGTACCTCCCAGTCGCCACATCGCAAGATTCTGTGCCTCTTCTCATAGACTGCCACCAAGCTTGGTTCTTAACCGCACCTATAGGTTGGAAACCATTAGGCACCACACTCGACTTCTTTGAATCCACTAGGGCTGTTGTTGAGAGCCACCCGCTCTGACTTGACCCCGAATATAATCAACTCTATGAGTCTTCCATCACATGAATACCCTCTTGGCGAAGAACCCGCCGAATCACTTCCCTGGGAACCCGCATCTTTACAAGGCAAAATCCTGAATATTTCCCCAAGTATAAACATGGGCCAATAGGGCCAACGATAGCCCACTTTTAATACTTCCTTTGCTTAAATCACCACTTATGGTCCTTTTCGTAGTTGAAATACCCATCGATATGCTAATAGCCAAAAATCTCGCAAGTAGTTAACCATGCAACCCAATCATAAGCGGTGGGACTCTCCCACTTAGCATGAATCCACTAGTTCACAAACCGGGAACTCACCCGTCCTCTTTATCTCTTATTGACATAACCTTGCACAATCAACCGCCAAGGTTCTCGAAATTTTTCTATAAAACCCCTTCTTATATTCTGACTCATTAATCTTGTTTGCACAACCGATCCCTTTGCTATATAACCAATAGAGTTCTTCACAGAAGCCTCGCCAACCACGTGACCGCTAACCTGCTCACTTGGGGACCCACTTATAAAAGTTCTCCCCGGCATCTTCCAACGCTGCCGCACGGGGTACAATTATTACGGCATCAATAAAACCCCCTGAGCCTGAGCTTGCTCTCCAACTGCACAGGTTCATTTACCCCTCGTGGACATCATTTAATTGTGCGGTAACACCCTTCTAATTCAAAGTTATGCTACATCCTTCTTCATTTAAGTGTCTCCTTTCCATTATATTAAATCTCATGCCCCACAAGAATCCCTACTTCAAATTAGATCCGTAGACCCCAATAACCAAGCGCTAATATTCTCAAATCGCTCCAAACCCTCCTTAAGGTACGTGGTCATCCCACTGCAAAGTCCATATGCAACTCCGCCACTCTCTCACTTTGGGCAAACTCCCTTCTTTAATCAACTGTTCGACATGCGCTTCCTAAACCTAGCCTTTTAGAAGCTTAAAACTCCGCCTGACACTTCCCATATGTCTTTCTCATCTTTTATTGTTCAGTTGCTGCCTTAATAAAATTTATCTCCATAGCACTTGAATCCACAAAGCTACTAGCTTTAAACTTTTCTGAAGGTCATCTTCATCAAACCGCCAATATTAGAAATACTTATTCAATCCTGAACCACTGCACCCTGCGATATTTAACGGTTGTACCTCCGATACTATTTCACAATATCTTGCCCCAAAGGCAAATTGTAGAAGATCATAACATCAACAAACTTAGTACGTTCAATTAGGACAACGATGTCCCATCATAGAAGAAAACTCTACAAAGCTTGCAATTACCAAGCCTCATTACTTCCACCAGCCCACATTTGACCATCCTTAGTTCGATTGTCTTTCCCCTCCCGGGAATAAAATACTGAATCTCTTGATTATGCACTGAGTAAACTTCCCTTCAAGTCTTTCACTGCCCTGACACGTAGGCAATCGTCCTACCATCATATTATTACTGCGTAACATTCGTTCATAAGCATCATGGCAACTTGTGCCTAACCTCGGAGCTCTCAGAAGTACCGCTGCTTAGCCGAAACAACAGAATATCCTTCCACAAGGTGATGATAATAGCTCAAATAACCCCACAGGGAGAAACACCCGCACCGCATTCGTAGTGCTATTAAAATTCTTCAACTCTCGATTCATAACAAGCACTTCGCATCGCATAAGATTGAGTAGGAAGGAGACAAAGGCGTAAGCCTCACATGAATCAAATCACACGGCAAGGAATCAAGAAGGGAAGTACTTCTAACAGTCATGCAGCCTCCCGAGGATAAGTACAGACGTCTCGATACCGATCCGCGAGACTCTACTAGACTTGCTCATGACTCGTGAGACCCTAGGAACCTAGTGATCCGATACCATGTTATCACGACCCAAAATCCACTAAGGGTCATGGTGGCGCCAGACACTGCTGTCAAGCAAGCCAACCAAATTACTTAATCAAAATCTCATTTTTTTATACTTTTGAAATCTAGGATTTTCCTCCAAATTTAGCAATTTTAAAGAATATAGTCTCAAATCAAATCTAAATGATAAGCAGTTAATACAATACTTCAAACCATCCCAGAATCCGGTGTAACAAGTGCATGAGCATCTACTGATAAGAAAATAAAATACAACATCCGTTCGGAATACAGTGGACAGGAAGTAAATATAGTACACTGGAAGGGACTGCTCTAGCTGCGGCCGTCTAGAATGGTGCAGCTCACCTAGTCCCAGAGCCATCCGTGCAGCTATGCCTAGTAGGCCACTGGAGTTACATATACCTGTGCAACAAAAATGAACAGAAGTATAGTATGAGTACGTAAACAACGTGTACTCAAGGAGTATCCCGCCTAATCTCGAAGAAGTAGAGACGAGATGGTCGACTTCAATACTTTCTAGAGGTCCAATAATAATATACTAAAAATATGATGAAATCATGGATTTGTATAGCAGTTCTAACTCATAAAGCGAGAAAACAGGTAAACACCTTCAACAAATAATAAAGAATTTTCAAGGTTTACTTTTCATTATTTTATCAATTTATATCAATCCATGAAAGGCAATATCCACATTTAAAATTCTCAGGAAACAATATATATCATGCGCAAATTATGCCGAGGTCGACGGCTTGCTCCAACAGAAATATAAATTGTGCACTGCCGAGGGTCGAACGGCCCGAACCATAGATGCATCTATTTAATCTGTCGAGGCGTCCGTCCCGTTCCATAAATAAAAACATACCCTGCTCACGAATCATGAATGCAACGCAGGTACACATAAGGATACATGCTCAAGTAGTCATTAAGAACTTATCGGGGAATATTTATCCAAATAAAACCAATTTTCCTTCAACAAATTTTTAAGAAATGAAGTTTAATCATTTTAAAAATTCACTTACTAATTCAATGTGATCTAAGCAATTCAAGCTATCAATGTATTCATAAATAATCCAAGTATAACATGCTTTTGGGTCCTAACTACCCGGATAATAGCATAATAGTAGCTACGCACGGACTCTCGTCACCTCTACGTAGCCCCTGCAAATAGGAGCACATAATCAATTATTTCACCTATGGGAAAAATTTCCTCTTACAAGGTTAGAAAGGAGACTCACATCACTCCGAAGATCCATATCCGGCATCCCACGCCCTTCTGAAGACTCTACTTGATTCACCACGCTCCAAAACTAGCCAACGGTTACGCAAATCTATTAATATATGCTCAAATATTCATTACAATCTAATTTGTAGAAATTCCTAACTCCGATCGAAAAGTTGACCAAGACGCCCTCATGCCCACAATCCCGGAATTCGAAATTTTTTGAAGATAAAGATTACCCATGACCGTAGGAACTCAAATATATAATTTTCACTAAATTCTATACCCAAAATCGTGACTAAATTCCAAGAATATAATTTTGAGGTCTTTCTACCAAAACCCCAAATATTTCTACACAATTCATGCTTAAATCCATACATAATTGATGTATTTAACTCATAATAGGTGGGGTATCTTACCTTGTCGTAGATGACGAAAATCCCCTCTTGAAGCTCCCCAAAATCGCCCATGCCAAGTGAGAAATGGGGGAAGAATGACCAAACCCCGAGTTAAAATAACCTTCTGCCTCCAGGTATTTTCGCACCTGCGGTCCCTTGACCGCTTCTGCGGTTCCGCAGGTGCGGTTAAATTACCTCTTCTGCGGTCCTCCCTAGGCCGCCCCATTTTCGCTTCTGCGACAAGCCTCCCGCAGATGCGGTCCCACTTCTACCAAACTTTGACCGCATCTCCTTTCCGAGATCCTCTCTTCTGCTTCTGCTTCTGCGACCACTTCTCCGCAGATTCGGTCCCGCTTTTGCGGAACCTTGACCGCATCTGCGGTCCTCAAGCCTTCAACCAAAATCCGCACATGCACCTTCCTAGACGCTTCTACGGCTCCGCACCTGCGGCCCTCTTTCGCAGGTGCGATTATGACAGCAACCAGCAAATCCTCAGTCTTCAACAAATCCCATTTTTGATCCGTTAACCACCCGGAATCCACCCGAGGCCCCCGGGACCCTAACCAATCATACTAATCAATCCCAAAATACATTACAGACTCGCTCGAGGCCTCAAATCACATCAAACAACACAAAAATCATGAATTACACCCCAATTCAAACTTTATGAACTTTAGAACTTCAAACTTCCATTTCCGATGTTTAAACCTATCAAATCACGTCCGCTTAACCTCAAATTTTGCGCACAAGTCATATTTGATATTATGAACCTCCTCCAACTTTTGGAATCAGATTCCAACCCCGATATCAAAAAGTCTACTTCCGGTCAAACTTCTCAAAATCTTAAATTTTCTATCCTTAGCCAAATGACTTCAAAATGACCTACGGACCTCCGACTTCACTTCCGATCGTGCTCCCAACTCCAGAATCACCATACGGAGCTATTCCCAGGCTCAGAATCCTTAACGGACATCGATAACACTGAAATGCACTTCAAGCCAAACTTAAGAAATTTCTTCCAAAATGCTAACTTTCACAATAGGCACCGAAACGCTCCCGGGTTATCCAAAACTCAATCCGGGCATACACCCAAGTCCGAAATCATCATGCGAACCTGCTGAAACCTTTAGATCCTGATTCCAAGGTCGTTTAATCAAAATTTCAATCCTAGTTTATTCTTTCAACTTTAAGTTTCCGAAACAAGAATTCTCCTTCCAAATTAACTCTGGACTTTCTGAAATTCAATGCTGACCACACGTACAAGTCACAATACCTGAAATAAAGCTGCTCATGGCCTTAGACTGCTGAATGATGTGCTAGGTCCCAAAACGACCAGTCGGATCATTACATTCTGCATCTTGAAAGGTTCTGAAAAACAAAAACCCCTTAAACATTTTTCAAGGCTAAAACATTAATAGTTTAAGGCAAGATTTCTGGGTTGGTTTTCTGCTGAAGATCCTGGTTTTTTAAAGAATTTTGGGTTGCTTTTTCTTGGTTTCCTTCTAGTTTTGATTTTGGATGCTGTTTTGTTTGGGTTTTCTGTTTGCTACTCCATTTTTCTGAGTTGTCAGCTAGCTTTGTTCATCTTTTGTTGTTGTTTTATTCAAGGTATTAACCTCAGCCTCTCTCAATGTAATGACTTAATGCTTTTTTTGAAATGATATAAAACTGGATTTGCAAGTTGTATGTGAAAAAGAATGGATCTCCTTTCATGCTAAGTAGTAGTTTTTACATTATTGAATCTGGTTGGTCTTTCTTAGATGAGTTTAAAGTTTGGAGTAATTTGGTATGAATAGACTAGTTAATACATGGGTGCTTTGTTAGATTTATCTTGAAAATAACCTTGTTTGAAGATGTTTCTTTAGCTAAATGTGTTGTACGTTAAGGCTAATTCTGAATACTGTTTCATTAAAGTCATGCCTTCTCATTTTCTTTCTGTTAAATGAATAATGTGTTGGTCCATTAATGTCACTTGAGTTTTATTGCTAACCATGAGCTATAACCTATGGATTTGGCTACTAATTGGCCAAATCAGCAGGTTCAAAAGCTGAGAGTTAAAAGTCTACTGTTGGCATGTTGAATCTGGTATTTATTCATGAGAGAGACCAAGCTTGGGATGGAAAAATCATGTCTAAAAGAGGCAGTGGTTATTTAGGCTACTAATTACATGGAAATTATAATGGAATAGTTGTTAATGTGGTAATTCATGTATTGATAGGTTCTAATGTAATGTACTAATTGTGGAAAGCCCTTTTATTTATTTGGAGTACTGTAATGAATTAGGCCTTGATTTCCTGTATTAAGAGTCAAAACAACTGGTTTAGAAGGGTATTTATTTATTTTTGCTATATTTCATAAGCATAATGTGCAATGGGCCAGGCTATAAGCCAGATCTTTTAGGATATAAGGGCTTGTTTCTGACTCAAAGTGGGATGGACTTGTAAATGAGCCCAGATGGGAAAAACCACCCCCAAATAAATCTGGGCCTAGGCCACTGGTCCTGGGCCTTAGGCCCGAAAAACTTGGTTCAATTATAAAAAGTTCTCTTTTATAAATTATGGTACGAAGGTATGTTTTTGTTTATCTTGCAAATCATGTGATTAATTTTCGAACTAGAATTGTGCTTTGATCTTTAATTTCTTATTTTTACATAAAAGCGAATTGAAATATAATTGTTGTAAATGTGTGAGTTTCATTAATTCAGCTGTAGAGGTGGATAGGCCCATCTAGAAAATAACTAGTGATTGGGCCCACCTATTATAAGCCCAAATATGGGCCATTTCGGACCAGTTAAGGCCTTTAAGGCTCTTTTATTTTTTGCCAAGTCCTTAGCCCAAATGCACCTTCAATGATGATTCTTCTTAACTAAATAAGTAATGGGCTATTGCTGGCCCAAACCTTTTTTTCGAAAATTGATTAAAAGACTAGTTTTTCACCTTTAGCATGTCCATGATTGAAAGCATCTTAGTGATTTTCAAATTAGGCTCAAATATGAGTATCCTTAGTTTTGCTTTAAATCTTGTAAAATAAATTAAGGTGTGTCATACACAAATGAAATTCATAACCTATGGCCCTCACAGTAATACTGACTAGTGTAGAAAATACTTTGAACAGTCGTAGTTTGCTTTAGGTGCATTTTATAATAAAACATCGTGACTATGGGTATGGTTCCTGTGGCATAGTCGTAATACCTAATTTCCAAATTTGGGTGTGCATTTCATGTCACCCGATTATAAAAACTTTGAACATTAATAAAATAAACATGTCACGAACTGCGGGTGCATTTCTTGTAGTGTGGTTTGCAATGTGTTCCAAAATAAACATGTGTACAACAATCGTAACTTGTTCAAGAATAATTCTATAAATCCTAAAAGCAGTTTAAAATAATTAAAATCGGTTATAAAGCTAAAAATGCAAAGTAGGTTTAAAACATGTAGTAAATTAGATAATAGGCCAATTATTAATATTTTAAGCGACCATGCTAGAACCACGGAACCCAAAAATGCCTAACACCTTCTCCCGGATTAACAGAATTTCTTGCTTAGAATTTTTGGTTTCGCAGACTTTTAAATAAAGTCGATTTTCCTCGATTGGGGAATCAAAATAAAGTGGTGACTTGGGACCCCAAATAAACTATTCTAAGTGACGACTCTGAAATAAATAAAATAATTTCATTTCGAATTATATCACTTTAATTGGAAAAACTCTCTTATATACCCTCCTCGTATGGTAAAAAAGGAGGTGTGAGACCATGTTGTACCAAAGTGTTCATTATGGTGGTCTGGTTCTCCAGGAGCTTCTTTAATGTCTCTTCCACTGTCAGAGGAACCCGAGGTGCCAGAATGGATGATTGTGCTGCAACAGTACTGGATATGTCATACAACTTTATAGTGGCTGTCTGCATCCAGTTGTTGAGGCTCACTAGTGTTTGGAATACTCACAATGCATAGATTGGAGCAGTAGGCATAGGCACCAACTTCAAAGCCGATGTGGAACCTCTGACATGATATGCAAAGGTAACTTAAGATGGTAGTGGAGGCATCACTACGACACTAGAGGAAGGCTCGGCTAAACAGGATGGAATATCAACTGTCTCCGCAACTATCGCAGTTGGCTTGTCAAACTGGCCGACAGTGGTAGGAGTATGACCTTCTTCTTTCGGTTCGTAGTATCCATCAAAGATTACCATGAGAAGGGCTTCTTCAGCCACACCTCTGTGTTATAATCCATCGGTTCTACCCCTTCATGCTTGAGATACTCTATAATAGTGTTGGGATACGAGTAAGACGAGTTAGCTTGCCTCGCGATGACAAAAATATTATCTGACATCGCGGCAGCCACATTGATCGGGTAACTGGACATGATGTAAGCAAGTAGAACTGCCCATGTAATTGGAAGATAGGTCTCATTCTGGTATGGGTCTAGTCTGCTACAGACAAAGGTCTACCACCCTTTCGTGTTAAAGCTCAAAGTGGTCCGTTGAATAGGAACCCCTAATGTGATCCATGGTGGTGGTGGCCCAGAAGTTGCTAGCATCTATGCTAACCAAGGATGAGTTGCCTCCTCGATTGCACACTTTTCTAAGTACTGTGTGGGGTTGACATTATCCTACACCAAGTAGGTGTTCAAGGTATGCTGGTCAAATCGCACCTTGAGGTTTCTCACTTTTGTAACCTTTGTCCCCTTCTTGATGTGCGCCACATTGGCATAGAATTTTTGGACAATATACTCATTCACATCCACCATGCTCTGGGTGCACCATATCCATCCTTTGCGCTCTCTAAACTGTCTCAAAATTGCAGGGTTGTACTTTTCTAGATCTTTCAAATAGAACTGTCGCTCAAGAGTGAGCGACCTCACTGGACACCATTCTCGGAAGCTGGAGAAGGCTTCTAAGCGGACAAACTGATTCTCCACTACCTCTTTCTTTCTTGAGCTTTCAAGTCCGGCAACTGTAGCATCCCCTCCTCCTCTTTCATCATTGGGATGTCGTCAACAGTAGTAGTTGGTGCCTCAGGGACAGGTGTAGAGAATGGCTCAGAAGCCTTACTAGCACTTTCCAAACCCTTAGAAGTGCTCTGAGATATGGAAGGCTCCCTACGAAGTTGATACTTTCCTGGTGGCTTTGATTGGATAGTTGGCTGCTTTCTAACCGAGTTGCTCTCCGATGCTTACCTAGATGGGACATTAGAATTGGACTCGAAAGGCTCTGTATTTCTTCCTCGGCTAGTTGTAGCCTTCTTTGTTATTATCTTATGTAAGGCGAGGGGTAAGGCACTCTTGCCTCGACCCCTGGAAGGTTCTCCCCTCCCATTTGATGTATCACCTCTGTCACGCGATCTAACCATTTTTTATACCAAGAACAAGCAGGTGTCAGTTGCAATTCGATTACAAACAATCAAGAACACACCAAAGAGACAATGAACAACACAGTTTAAAACATGTTTGTAGGGTAGGGGATTGCGGTCCACAAAATTCTCATTGCGGCCGAAGAATGGGCATTGCGGACCGCATATTTGTTCATTGCAGTAGCAGAATTGGATTGCGGTTTGCACAATTTTTATTGTGGCTACAACTCAGACACGACCAATATGTAAACTCTCTGATATCAAAGAATTGGATGTTTTACGGCCGCAACAAGTTTCCTGCGGTCCGCATATTTTTTATTGTGGCCGCACATGTGAGTTATCAAAGTGACAACTCTCTGATAACAGAAAAAGAGTTGTTTATGGCCGAAGTTGGTTTTCTGCGGTCCGCAAATTTTTCATTGCGGCCGCAGAATCATGCCTTACTAATTATCCTAGATTCAACTTCTTCGAATAGTACAATTTCTTGTGCAGCTCCAGATTTCAAAACAATAACGATATGAATTCTACAGTTTGCAAATTTTGCAAAATATTTGACATGGTGATAGCATATAAACATGGAAACCTATTTACCAATTCCCCATAGAGGAAGTATCAGTTGACATACTAAGTTTTAGCTCCACATGGTAGTGTTATTGAATTGTAATGACAAATGGCCTAAAACTAACTAACAAGTTATAAATTAAACTAAAAATTGAAAATTTCTACATGTAATTGAGGCATACCAGATATGAATTAGTGCAAATGAGTGATCTCAAATGTTGAGTATGCGTGGCAGATGATTGACCAGATGATTTTAAATTTTTTTTTTTTTGACTTTCAAATGCTTAGAGAAGTAAAAAGTGCAACTGTATCCTCAAGCCTTCTACTTATACTTGTTGAGCTTTTCTAAAGGAAAGCGGAGTGAGTGCGGAAGTAGAATTCAAATTGCAGTCTACACTCTGTTACCTGATGCCTTAGAAACCCTTTTGTTCTTGGGGTCCACATAATTTGTTGTGCGGCCGCAGAGTTTGTTGGGGACCATAGATTTTTTCTTGCGTCCGTAGATTAGCCATTTCTCTGGCAAACGAACTTCAAAGAGTTGTCATTTCCCCCCTTCAATTCGTGCGGTCCGCAATGTAATTGTGCGACGGTAGAGGACCTTTTTCTACAGCAGCCATAATTGTGTGGTCTGTACAATACAACTGCGGTCTGCAATTCTTTCCAGACTTAGCCAAATTTCTGGACACATTTCCTGCATAACACACTCAACCCTGCAACACACTTCAAATCCAGTTAGAATAAAAATAACACCTAACTAAAAAGAAGAAAAGAAAATAAAAAAGAAATATGGGTTTCCTCCCAAGAAGCGCTTGATTTAACATCGCCGCATGACGCAAATTACCATCATTTGAAATGAATCGCCGCCACAACATGGCCATCACAAACTTTTCCCAAATAGTGCTTCACCCGGTACCATTGACTCTAAATACCTCATCATTTATATTCTTCAAGTCCAATGCACCAAAGGGTGTCACACCTACAACTTTAAACATGCCACTCCATTTAGACTTAACTTCCTAGGAAAGATCCTCAACCATGAGTTGAACAACAATACAAGATCACCCTATTTGAACTCTTTGTTACAAATGTACTTGTCATGAAGATATTTCATCTTCTCTTTGTATAAGGACAAACCTGCGTATGCATGGTACCAAAACTTATCCAACTCATTCAAATGTGCCACCCTCAAGTTAGTGGCAATATCCCAATCAAGATTAAACTTCTGTAGAGCCCACATGGCTTTGTGCTTAAGTTTCACCAAAAAATGACAAGTTTTGCCTAACATCAACCGGTATAGAAACATTCCGATATGTATTCTGTAAGCTAACTGATAAGCCCATAAAGAATCATCAAGTTTTTTGGACCAATCCATCCGGTTACCATTTACCATTTTGGAAAAATATTCTTTATCTCCTAGTTGGAGACTTTCACTTGGCAGCTTTCCTGTGGATGATAGGGAGACGTGACTTTATGGGTGACATCATACTTGGTGAGTAAGGTGTCGAAGGCTTTGTTGCAAAAATGTGACCTCCATCGCTTATGATAGCCCTCGGAGTATCACACCTCATTGCAATTGGGTTATCTCATGGACTTACACACATGGAAACCACTTTTTTGTCACTAACCCGGAAAGTAAGTTCTCCGGCTTCAACATCACAAAGAGCCTTCCTCGTAGAAAGGAAAGTTCTACCAAGAATGATTGGCATCTCATAATCAACCTCGAAATCAAGAATGACAAAATCCGATGGGAGAATGAATTGATCAACACGAACCAAAAACAAGCATGACCTGCCTCTCGACTCGGCCTCAAATCGCCCTGAATCTATCCAAAATAGAATCATAACATCACTACATGCCAAAGGAACAAAGTCTACGCGAAAATTATCAAATTAGATCAAATTTTCGAAATTGGCCAAACCCGACCACCTGGCCCACATCTCGGAATTCGATAAAAATTATAACACTAAAATTCTTTTCCTCTTACGAGTCTATACATACCAAAATCATCAAAATTGGACCTCAAATGACCCCTCAAATCTCCAATTGAACTTTCAAATTTCAAGCCCTAATATCCCAATTTCTTCCTTAATTTCTCATTAAACCATGATTAAACAATTGAATAATTGCCATAAACACAAGATACATGGCCCAAGTAGCTTACCTCATTGAAAATACTTGATTTCCCCCTTCAAATCTTGATCCAAAGCTCCAACTCGTTAAAAAATGGTGAAGGAAACTGTTGAAATTTGCGAAGATGGCCTTTTATACTTTCTGCCCAGTGATTTACGCATTTGTGGTCCATTAAGCAGTCCAGCCAACCGTATCTGCGGTTTTCACTTATTTTACCTTACCCGCACCTGCGACTTCTTACCCGCACCTGCGGTCGTGCAGGTGTGTTCCTTCTTCCGCACTTGTGGCTCCTGGCCTTCTCACTTATGGCCGCATCTGCGGCTACTCCCTCACTCTTGCAGACGTCGCACCTGTGGTTCCCACTTTGCAAGTGCAGTTGTAACATCTAAAGGAATTCTTCAGCACTTCCTCAAATCCAATCCTTTGTCCGTCAACCTCCCGAAATTAACCCTAGGCCCTCGGAACCTCAACCAAATATACCAACAAGTCACGTATCATCATTCAACCTTAAACCAACCTTCAGAATACTCAAAAGAAGATCGAAACATCAAAACATCCTCGGATTCAAGCCTAAGGATTTCAAAACTTCCGAATTCCGCAAATGGTGTAAAAACCATCAAACCACATCTGAATGACTTAAAATTTCACACACAAGTCACAAATGACAAAATGGACGTAGTTCAATTTCCAGAATTCCATTCCGACCCCAGTATAAAGCTTTCCGCTGCCGACCAGAAAGCTCCAAATTTCAAATTTCGCCAATTCAAGCCTAAATCTACCACGGACCTCCAACTTACATTCTGACATGATCCTAAGTACAAAATAACCTAACGAAGCTATCCGAACCATCAGAATCACATCTGAGACCTTCTACTCATAAGTCAACATCCGGTTGACTTTTCCAACTTAAACTCCTAAATTGGAGACTAAGTGTCTCATTCCACTCTAAGACCACTTGGAACAAAATACAACCAACACGATATGATGAAATACAACAGAACAACATATAAAGAAGCAGGAATGGGGAAAACGAGGCTGAAACCCATTAAACGACCGGCCGGGTCATTATAGATAGCGGCATCGTCAGTGGCATATCTTCCAACCTATGGTTTCTCTAAGTTATAGAAGGCTCAGTATAGCCTGAATAAACTCAAAGGAGTCTATGACTAATAGCATTCAAAAGAGATGGAATACTGCCATGATAGCATAATGAGGGTGTAATTATGATAAATGAAGGATGACATTTTGGACTTCGATTGAGTGATGATTTGAAGGGATTTTATGAATTGTATAGGACTAAAATAACCACGTAAGGTCATTCACATTGGAATGATATGAAATATGGTTATGGAAACATGGTATCGCCCCTAGGTGGATTAGTCTAATCATTTCAAATGTTCTTCGATGCGACGTAAGCCCTAGCGGCAGTGTTACATAAAAGGTCAAGTTATCAGTAGTAAATTGTAGATCAATATTGAGGTGAATCAGAATGGATGGATAAAAATTACAAATTATGAGATTAGATTTGGTCATCATTCTTAAGATGAACAGTAATGAGAAAGAATTAAAGGTCTTAGACTTATACATATAGATAAGTAACGAGAGAAACCTGGAATTTGGTAGCAAACCTCAGTAATGATAAATCAAAGTAAAATTCATGGCGGTAAAGTCATATGGATGGATGAATGGATCTATGAAATAAGATATATCAATATTCGTAAGTTCGACAAAGTATCGAGCAAAGAACTTCAGCATACATATAGATTCCCAGAGTGACAACTTGTCAACTTCTGTATATTTTTACAAAGTGAGACCTAGAGATTGGCTAAAAACTATAGGAAAGAGGAGAGAAGAGTTGCATAGGCATGCATACAAGGACAAAGACGTACATATTGCATGATAGAAGGTAGTAATAGTTATGAGATTGGAGGAATTATTATTACAAATCATGGTGTGAGAAATAGGCCTAAAGGGTGAAAGGCCCTAACCTTTGGATTTATTCGAAGGAAAATTTCCTCAATGGAAAGAAGAGTATTAATATATTCGCAAGAGCTATGGGGTATGAGGCTGATAAGTGCATCAGTTAATATTCGATGACGAATGGTCCAAATGGGGGGGAAATGATGTTACGCCCTGCAGTATTATATTACGATAATGTTACACCCAATAGTATTGTACGCTGAATTTGTCGTAAGATAATTGACATCAGTTCAAGAACAAGATTATTTGGAGATTTTAAGTATTATGCTATTTCAAACAAGTTCGTGAAGGAGAGAGGGTAAAGTAAATGGAAGAAAATGAGTTTTGTCAAAGTTTGTTATTTTGAGATAAAATACGGTTCGAGCTGTAATACTCTATATTTATGGACTAGTGTCATATAAGGTACCACATGACCATGATAATAAGATGTATAAAGTGTGTTAAAAGTGAGTAGTAATTTACGTAATTTGAGATAATTCTCAATTATGTGAGTAATTGATTAATTATTGGATAGTGAGATATTATCAAGTTAATCAAGAGATTAGTGGTTAATTA
Organism: Nicotiana glauca; assembly: GCA_026770625.1. Classification (NCBI taxonomy): domain Eukaryota; kingdom Viridiplantae; phylum Streptophyta; class Magnoliopsida; order Solanales; family Solanaceae; genus Nicotiana; species Nicotiana glauca. Next base: position 73,388 of record MU722540.1, read on the forward strand.
ATTAAGATTATGGATAAGATTAAGAGCCTCCTAACATGGGATCCAAGAAGATTTAGCTAAAAGTGACTCTTTTAAGTCATGTAACTTTGTGTCACATTTAGAAGATTTTGTGGTTTAGTCATTATTCAAGTGGGCCCACACCCAAATATTAAAGGAGACCTCTTTAATTCATTATGGAATCTCTACAAAAGTTCAAAAAATGCTTCAGAAACTCATTCATAAGAGATTAAATGATTAGCAACGTGATTTTTGCTACAAAAGTCATATGAGACTATATAATGTTATAGCAACGGGATGTGATTTTAAGGGAGTATGGTGCAATCTTTCTCAAAGAATATCATACTATTTTCTTCTACTTTGATCCGCCGTCACGTATTTTCGCAAAATAGGTGTTAGAGGAATTGTCAAGAGAATCGGTTCTAGTATGTTAAGGCTATCTCTTCTTTCTTTTTGGCATGATCCATACGATACAAACGAAACAAACAAATGCACAACTTCCATAAATGACTCTACTCATTGAAATACTAGAGATGCTTATGTTCTTCATTCCTCATCTGTCATATTATTCTATCATCTATTCATGGGTCTCAAAAAATACGTAAGTTGATAAAGTTTATTTCATGATAACAACCAAAGGCACAATAGATCAATCAAATACTTTTCATGCATTGCATTCATTTACATTGACCCATAACCAGATGGCATTATATACGCGTATATATGTATATGGAATATGGGAAAAGGTTACGGCGTTAAATACGCACCACTACCTAATCTGCTAGTATGCATTGATGATTTGCGCATAGTGGCTGAGATAATATGATGGGATGCCCTCAGAGGCTTGATGATATTATGTATACATATACCTATGCATGGTATGGAATTCATACGCATATGTATGACATGTTAAATATTAAATGATTCATAGAGCTATTTAGACTTACATGTCAAGTCTTTTACTCAATGTTTCTCTCATGACTTTTATTAACTGATTTTTATTCCTTACATACTCGGTACATTGACGTCCCTTTACCTGGGGACATTGTGTTTCATGCTTTCAGGTCCCGATAGACAGGTCGAGAGTCCTCTAATTAGACTATCAGCTCAGCGGAAGATATTGATGTGCTCCATTTATTCCGAAGTTGCTTGTTTGGTCATTGTAATTTTCACGCGTATTGTTTGGTATAGCGGGACCCTATCTCGACCTTTATGATAAGTATGTACTTTTGGAGGCTTGTAGACAGATGTCATGTATACACATATGTGTATGGCCTTGTCGTCCTATATTTTAAGTATATAATAGATCACATTGGCTTTATAGGCCCGTATGTCATATGTATGAGTTTCTATATTAGGTTTCACCCTATGTCGAGTATTCCCTCATGTTTACTCTGGTTATCTCATGACGCTCCTTCTGGCCCACTTAAATATGATGATGGAATAAGAAAGATACATTGTGTTGGTACTCGATTGACTAAGGTTCCAGATACCCGTTGCGGCCCATCGGTTTGGGTCGTGACAGGTTGTGTACCACAATAGTATTTAAATGAATTAATATTGGGATCGGGTTGCACACCGCAACATATAATAATATGATATTGGGGTCAGGTAGTATGCCGCAACAGATATTATATTTTTGTGTGATCGGGTTGCGCGTCGCAACGGAGTAAGAGATGTTATAACTGTTGGTAGCATAGTACTCTACTTATGTACTATGATATGAGGTTACGAGATGATATTATTCTAGGGACTTTTGTTAGGTTACCTTCGGGTCCCATACTTATGAGTTTACTGCTTTATCTATATTTTTGTTTTCTTTTATTATTATTATTATTATTTGTACAGGCTCATAGTGAATGTCTTATCACTACTTCGTCGAGGTTAGGCTCGACACTTATAGAGTACATGGGGTTGGTTGTACTCACACTATACTTCTGCAATTCTTGGGCAGATTTTGATGTTGGTCCTAGTGGCAAGAAAAGGAGTTTGCGCAAATCCACTAGCTCAGGAGACTTGAGGTAGAGTTGCACGGTGTTCGCAGTCCTTGAAGTCCATTTCTATTATTTTTTTTTCTTACTATTTACTTTGTTTGAAACAGTTGCAATTCATTCAAACCATATTACTCATGCACTTGTGACTCAGGATTTCTAGAATTAGCATAGACTGCATTATTTGCGGATTTATCATATATATTTCAGATTTTATCAATCAATAATAATGGATATTCTGTTTTAAATTGATATTAGTTGATTCTATGGTTGATGTCAACTTGCCTAGCAAGTGGATGTTAGGCGTCATCACAACCCATGGTTGTAATTTCGATCGTGAAAGGTCTGGCAAAAAACTCATAAATTGGAATAAGCTCAAAATCTCAGTCCAGAGCTTCAATCTTGAATAAATTTTAATTAAAATCAAGAAATCAGTTCGGGTTTTCCCGATTTTACCTTACCAAATTCGTTCTCAAAGAGTTGCAAACTAGTCCAACTGAACCAAATCTCTAGGTTGAAGCTTCTTGGACTATAATTAGTTAATTTCAATAGCGCCGACGCAAATTTGAGCATGATTCTTTTTTAAATTTTCAGATCTGAAAAGCTTCCAACTTTCTCAACCTAATTTTTGGTTTGGATATCCAAATCTTTCCCTCATAATAAACTTTGAGGAGATGGAAGTGGAGAGAAGAAGAGGAGAAGACGTAGAAGAGAAGAGCGAAGATTGTTTGGGTTAAATAGTGCAACTTTTATTTCAAGATATTTACAATATGGGCCCCAACGAATAAAATTATAAAATATGGGCTCTTTTACGTTATAGCACTGGGTCAGGTGATATACAGTGTAATTATTCCTTTTAATTCTCAAAATACTATTTCCAGGATAAAACCCCTCTCTCCTTCTTAGTTCCATAGTTGTTGGACCTCCTTGTTATAAAGATACTTTTTATTTTATAATTTGTAAATATTTTAAGGATATTTAAGTTATATTAACAAAAAATTACTTATCGGAACTTTTTTACCAAATACATTAATTACTTATTATCAATTTTAGACTTCTATTCAAACACATAATTACTTATTTATATAGTTAGTTTCAGTTCATAAAAATATTTGTAGACGAAGAGCTTGCAAATGTGCTTAGCTTAATTTCCTCATAAAAGAGAAATATGAAAGATGGAACTCAAATGATTCATTACAAATATATTTCCGTTCTTTTTTATGAATTTATTATAATGTAGGTTTTACTTGAATAAAATTTGTGGTTTCTTTTCTAATAAGATATCTATCCTTGATGAATTTTCTTCTCAAATAAAAATAGTGTTTCTTTGGAACTCTCTTTCTTCGTTTCATCAGAGTATATTATAGTTCTCAATCAATGAGATACTTGGTCAAATCTTTGGTGAAGAGCGCTTCCCCCGAAAGGAGCCCTATGCGATGCGAATTCGGATATAGTTGGGCTCCAATGTGAGTACCAGATACCAGATAGGAAACAAAAAAAGAGATACTTGGTCATTCTTTCAGTATTATATTATTGATCTCGAAGTCTAATTCCTAGACGTCCAAATAATTCGTCATTTTAATTTGACTCTCCATGAAATTATGTCCATTCTACCAATGTCCCGGCGTGGGCTCAATCAGCGCAAAGACACACTTATTATAGAGTGATATTGTCCGTTTTTTACTAAGCTCGCACGGTCGTCTCTGAAAGGTCTCACATCTTTAAGAGATCCCTACACCTTATATGTGTCACGACTCGGATTTTCCACCATCGGGATCCTGATGGCGCCTACTCGTGGTAGCTAGGCAAGCGAACTTACGTACCGTTTTCATTAGTAAAACCATTCTGTTGTCAATTTATAGCATCATTATTAATAACAACAATAACTGCGGAAGTCTAATTTTATAAGTCTGAATAAAAATGCGGAATACTCAACAATATCCTCTATCTAATATTTGTTGTCACATACTCACGAACCACTAAGAAATAAACTAAATAAAAGGGTTTGCAAGAAATATAACAGTTGTCTGTCTCGAAAACAAGGAGGCAACAGTAAAAATGAAAACATAATAAGAGACGTCGGGCCTGCGGACGCCTGCAAGGCTACCTCAGTCTCATGATAATAAAATCTTGCTCCCGACTACTGCTGTTGCTGCTGCTCAAAACCTGGAGCTGTGCAAAAATGCACAGAAGTGTAGTATCAGCACAACCGACCCCATGTGCTGGTAAGTGTCTAGCCTAACCCCGGCGAAGTAGTGACGAAGCTAGACTGGACACCACATAAACCTGTGCAGTTATAACTATACAGCGGAAATCGAATACCAAGTAATCAACAACATGGGAGGGGGAACATGCTGCGGGGAAATACAAATTAACAGTAATCCAGAATAACAACCAAAAACATCTTAATTCCACAATGAAACAAGAAATCAATATTGAGACATAAACACATGCTATCATCAACTGTTGCGGTGTGCAACTCGCTCCATAATTATCATTTTTGCAGCGTGCAACCCACTCCACAATTACCATTATTGCGGCGTGCAGCCCGCTCCACAATTACCATTGTTGCGGCGTGCAACCCACTCCACAATTACCATTGTTGCGGCGTGCAACCCGCTCCACAATTACCATTGTTGCGGCGTGCAACCCGCTCCACAATACCATTGTTGCGGCGTGCAACCCGACCCACAGTACCATTTATCATTTATCATTGTTGCGGCGCGCAACCCGATCCTCAATATCATTTATCATTGTTGCGGCGCGCAACCCGATCCTCAGTATCATTTAACAGTTTGATTCCCCAAGCAATAGTCACAATGAAGGGATACACAGCAGACAAATACATAGCAAACATTCCGGCAAGGGAGCACGATTAATAGTTCAATCATCCCGGCAAGGGATCACAATTTACAGTTCAATCATCCCGGCAAGGGAGCACAATTAATAGTTCAATCATCCCGGCAAGGGAGCACAATTAATAGTTCAATCATCCCGGCAAGGGAGAATACATTAAATACTAACAACAGAATCAACAAAATGTCCCGGCAAGGGAATAATCAGTCACTCTTTCTCTTTCTTTCTTTTCTTACTCCACGATACCACTGGAGCCCAAGCTTCAAGAAATTCTCATCTCATATTCCGTCACAAACAACAATATAACGACATCCTAGTGAGGGAACACACATTATCTCAATTATCCCAGCAAGGGGGTTACCATAACCACATTTATTTCCAACATCTAACCACCACAGCTATAACCAACCTATTACCACACTTAACCACCTCAGTTACATCTAACCGACTACCATACCCAACCACCCTATCTACAACTAATCTATTACAATACTTAATCACCTTAGCTATAACCATAAGCTTTACCTAACACAAGGAAACATCACCCTAAGAATCCGTAATATCAATTAAG
>MU722540.1:91514-102936 GCA_026770625.1 Nicotiana glauca
ATATATAAAATAAAACACACTTAGATCTGGATAAAAATCTGTCGACGGAAAAAATGGTATTTGTGAAATTCCGACGACCACCATTTTATGCCGCCAGTGATCAAAACAAAAAGAAAGATAATAAAATAACCAAAAAAATGAGAATAATAAGAAATAAGAAAAAAGGATAAGAAAAAAAAAAGAAAGAATAATAAAGTACTAAAAATATATGTGGGGGCGCGTGTAGCTCATCACTTGCCAAGAATTTGATTGTCAGTCTTAAGGGTGCAAATAATTATATTTAAAATAAGTTTAGGGGTACTAGAATTCTCGCAAAAAAATATGTTGAGAATCAAGGTATAGGTAGGGATACTTAAGCATTTTCCCACATTCAAACTTGGTGATTTAGGTTAATAACATGCTTCACCGTAGTTCCTCTTGTTGTAAACGTACACTACTTTACTTTACTACTATATAGAAGTGAGACTTGGGGTGTACGAACAGAAGTGAGACTTGGGTGTACGAATAGGGGTATAATGGGAATTGTAAAAACTTTCTAAGGGTTAACTGGTAGTCTGATAGTATTCAACATGCCTTTTCCTATGACACGGGCACCATTTTGTTTATACAATTTTACAGCTTAATTCTCTATTTTTGCTTCTACAGTAAGTTCAAAGACCTCAACTCATTCTCTCTTTTCATCACTCTTTCAAAGTGTTCTCTCTCTTTTGGAAAATCTCTGAACTTTCTACAGCGCTTCTCTCTGTTTTTCACTCTTTCGAAGTGTAAAATTTGTCTTGATGGATTTGTGATGGTGCTTTAGGGCGTGAGAGCTCTGGGAAAGCTTTAATTGGGTTCTATAATGGAATTGGAGTGATGATGTACATGCGCTTTGCCGTGTGAGTGTAGTGTAGTGCATGTTCTTTTGGGTCTGCACTATTACTTAGATTGCCAATTTTTTCTCAGATCCCACTAATGAGATTTTACTGGATCGTCATTATTGTTGTATTAGGCATAGCCTCTTATTTTCGGAGTTATTTTTGCACCTCTTTATTTGAAATCACAAATTTGTGTGCATATATGTTATTTTCTTTTTCTTTTTTAATAATTCCTTGCTGGAATTCTCACTTCTCAATGCATGTTAGTGATTATGCCTGATTTTGACATGCATTATCTCATTGATTTATTTTGTCTTCATTTCCTTAAATTACTGGGCACGGAGTTTAAGGAAAAAATAAAGACTTTTGGAATTTGTGGTCCTAAACAAGTCCAAATGAGACCCGGAGTATTTGTGTGATTATAAAAGCTTTTCATTAAGGGTATAGTTGTAAGTTTAAACTAAATTGTTACCAAATTTAGAAAGGGTTCATTCTTTTTGAAATGGACAAAAAAAGAAATAGGTTCACATAAATTGGAACGGAGGGAGTAATTAGTTCTAAACTAACCAGAAAATCTGAGGTATAAAAAGAGCTTTGAAATGGACTAGGCACACAAGGTGGTTGATATGTTGCAGAAGCCAAATGTATATAGTGTGAATGAGTCACAACTACTATACCAAAAATTATGACAGCCACCAAATAATAAATAAGACAATAAAGCAACAATAAAAGGAACACCAGAATTTATGAGGTTCAGCCAATTTTGCCTACTCATCGGACACAACCAATATTTTATTCCACTCCAAAAATACAAGTGAAATAATACCAAAGAGAGAAGATGCAAATGCCTTAAGAAGATAAGAAGGCAAATGAAAGGTGTGTTTAAATCCTAAACATTAGGCCTCCTTTTATAGGGAACTAATATTTTATTCCACTCTAAAAATACAAGTGAAATAATACTAAAGAGAGAAGATACAAATGCCTTAAGAAGATAAGAAGGCAAATGAGAGGCGTGTTTAAATCCTAAACATTAGGCCTCCTTTTATAGGGAAAAATTCCCTACCAAAAGCCTTAACCACCGATGTGGGAATTTTACAAAATCAACAAATCTCCACCTTGGAAAAATTTCACATCTTCAATTTTTCTCTCAATAACAAATTTTGGTTGTGTCTTCATCTTCAATCTTCACTGTTCAACAATGTTGATCAAATCCAAATAATGTTGAAACTTGACCGCAATCACCATTATTGTCAGCATATCAGCAGGATTCTCTGTAGTATGAATTTTCTTCACCGTGACTCTACCTTCTTCAATAATTTCTCGTACGAAATGAAACCGAACATCAATGTACTTCGTTCTTGCATGATAAACTTGGTTCTTCGCTAATTGAGTAGCACTTTGACTATCACAAAAAATTGTGATACTTTTTTGTCCAATAACAAGTTCCTTTAGCAACCCTGAAGCCAAATTGCCTCCTTCACACACTCTGTAATAGCCATGTACTCTGCCTCTGTTGTAGACAAAGCAATTGTTGACTGTAAAGTAGACTTTCAACTAACTCGTGCCTTTGCAAAAGTAAACACATAACTAGTAGTTGATCTACGTTTGTCCAGATCACCCGTAAAATTTGAGTCACAATATCTAACTACAGACTGATTGCCTTCCTGGTCAAAAACTAACCCAACATCTACAGTATTATGAATATACCGTAGAATCCACTTCATACCTTGTCAATGCTCCTTTCCTGGATTGTGCATATATCAGCTAATAACTCCAACAACTTGTGAGATGTCAAGTCTCGTGTAGACCATTGCATACATCAATCTACCAACAGCATTTGCATATGGTACTTTTGACATATACTCTCGTTCAGCTTCATCCAATGGTGACATAGTAGTACTTAGCTTAAAATGGGGAGCAAGTGGAGTACTAACTGGCTTAGTCTTGGCATCTATGCCAAAACGTTGTAGTACTCTCTTCAAATATTTCTTTTGAGATAAAAAGAGTTTCTTTGAACGTCTATCTCTTATTATCCTCATGCCAAGAATTTTCTTTGCCTCACCCAAATCCTTCATCTCGAACTCCTTCTTCATTTAAATCTTCAACTTATCAATTTTTTCCAAATTCTTGGAAGCTATCAACACATCATCAACATATAAGAGAAGATATACAAAGGAACCATCTTTAAGCTTGCGCAAATACACACAATGATCATATTTGCTTCTCTTGTACCCTTGCCGCAACATAAACTTATCAAATCGCTTGTACCATTGTCTAGAAGATTGTTTCAATCCGTACAATGATTTTTCAAGTTTGCCCACCATATTTTCGTTTCCAGCAACTTTGAATCCTTCTGGTTGAGTCATGTAGATTTCCTCCTCCAAGTTTTCATGTAAAAACGCAGTTTTTACATCCATCTGAACTAGTTCCAAATCCATTTGTGGTACCAAAGACAACATAATTCTAATGAAGGTATGTTTTACAACTGGAGAAAACACTTCATTGTAATCAATTCCCTCCTTTTGAGCATATCCTTTGGCTACCAATGTTGCTTTGTAGCGAACATCTTCTTGGTTAGGAAATCCTTCTTTCTTTGCAAATACCCATTTGCACCCAATTGCTTTCTTTCCATTCGAGAAATTGGCCAATCTCCATGTATGGTTCTGATAAAGGGACTATATTTTATCATTCATGACAATCCTCCACTTATCTTCTTCTGAACTTTGGATTGCGTCTTTATAAGTGGCAAGAACATCATCAGCTATAATTGAGGCGGCACAAGCCATCGTCTCTATGAGACGAACATGTTTCGTTATTGTCCTTTTTGGCCTGCTGGTTGCTATTGATTCAAGTTGTTTTTTGAGGTTCTTGTGTTGGAACCTCCCTCTTAACTGGTTTTTCTTCTAGAGGATAATCTTTATTTGTTTCCTCCTCAGCTTCTTGTGTAGGAAAAATAAATTTTTCCTCAAACTCCACCTGCTTAGAAATACCTTCATCTTGTTTGGCATCTTCTGTTACCTTATTTACCATCGCAGATTCGTCAAAGGTAACATCCTTACTAAATATTACTTTCTTTGTCATAGGACACCATAAGCGATATCCTTTGACTCCAGAAATAATTTTCATAAAAATAGCCATCTTTGCCCTTGGATCCAATTTTGATTCTGTCACATGATAATATACAGTTGAGTCAAACACTTGCAAAGAGTCATAATCTACAGCATGCTTTCCACACTATTTTTCAAATGGTGTATTGCCATCAATAGCAGTAGATGGTAGACGATTAATGAGGTGGCATGCATATATAACTTCCTCGGCCCAAAATTCTTTGCCCAAGCCAGCATTGGACAACATACACCTTACTTTCTCCAGTAAGGTCTGGTTCATACGTTCTGCCACTCCATTCTGTTGTGGTGTATGTCTAATAGTGAAGTGTCGGACGATGCCATCATTTTCACAGACCTTATTGAAATGATCATTTTTGTATTCACCTCCATTGTCTGTGTGAATACACTTGATCTTCCTGCCTGTTTGATTCTCCACCATCGTCTTCTATTTAAGAAAAATTTCCAAACACTTCATCTTTGCTCTTCATTATATACACTCACACTCTTCGGGAAAAATAATCAACAAAGGTTACAAAATAGTACTTCCCACCCAATGAAGGTGTTTTGGAAGGATCCCAAACATCAGAGTGTACATAATCCAAAATGCCTTTAGTATTATGGATCGATGTACCAAATTTAACCCTTGTCTATTTCGTTTGACACAATGCTCACAAAACTCCAACTTGCAAGCCTTTACTCCTTTTAACAATCCTTGATCGATTAAAGTTTTCAAGGATTTTCCTCCAGCATGTCCCAAGCGCATATGTCATAGCCTGGTTGCTTCTGCCTCTTTTTTGTCACTGGATGTTACTGTCGTTGTCCTAATAACTATACTACCGAGATAATGGTACATGTTATTGTTCTTCCGATTGGCCTTCATTACCACTAGTGCACCAGAGCATACTCTTATCACTACATTTTCTGGAATGATTTTGAACCCTTTTGATTCTAGGGCTCCCATAGAGATGAGATTCTTCTTCAAATCCGGTACATATCAAACATCTGTTAATATTCTGATCATTCTATCATGGTTCCTTAATCGTATTGAACCAATGCCATATGAGGTAAGAGGACTGTTAATCGCTCTTTGGACGACTCCATATTCTCCTTTTTGAAAATCCACGAACCAGTTCCTGTTGGGACACATATAATAGCTACAAGCCGAGTCCATCAACCATATGTCTGATGATGTTGATGGCTATATTGTAACTAATAAGAAGTCTAAATCATCACAATCAACTATATTTGAATCCATAATAGCCTTTCCATTGTTATGTTTGGCCTTATTCTTCAACTTTGGACAGTCTTTCTTCCAGTGCCCATTTTTTCGACAAAAGGCACATTTATCTTTGTTGGGTCTAGATCATGACTTGGATCTTTCTTTCTTTGTCCTCGTTTGATTTTGAGGACGACCCCTCACGACCAGTGCTTCTCCTTCTCCGCCCTTCTATTTTTCTCCCTTTCTTTATTCATAGTTGTACAAAGCCGAACAAACTTCTCTAAGAGAAACTTCGTCATTTCCATGGAGTAGAGTAGTTTCAAGGTGCTCGTACTCATCAGGAAGTGACCCCAATAACATCAAGGCCAAGTCACTGTCATCAAAAGCTGCATCCATATTTTGCAAATCTGTGACCAACTTATTGAACTGGTGATATGTTCATTCATCGTGGTACCAGAAACATAGGTGAAGTGAAACAGTCTCTTCTTCATGTACAATTTATTTTGACTATTTTTCTTTAAAAATTTATCCTCCAATGCTTTCCTTAATTTACTTGCAGAAGTTTCTTTTGTGTTCGGATATTTCTGCTCTCTAGCAAGATAGGATCGAATGGTACCGCAAGCAACACGGTAGATAATTCTCCAATCTTCTTCTCCAGTAACATCTGGTCTCTTTTCTTCAATATAAATATCTAGACATTTTTGAAAATGGACATCTACAACCTTGCCTTGCCACATCCCAAAATATCCTTACCCGTCAAAAATTTCTACCGCAAATTTCGCACTTGACACAATTCTTGTCATAAGCAAAGATGCCAATGATGATGTATTGTTGACGCTTGATGTAGATTCTTCTTGTTTATTATCTCACATCTTTGACACAAATATTATTTAATAGTTGACGACACAAATTATTTCCTTTCTGGTATGAAAAATCAGACTAAGCTGCAAGCATAGAGCATACTCAGACAAAACCTTGACTCAGTTACCAAGATAAATCTTTTATACCCTACAACTACACACAAAAAGTGTGCCCTTTGTTACCTTTTAGGCCAAACTTGTTAACCGTGGCTTTTAAAGGAACCCCTAAAAAATATGGTCTTTGCTTATATACATGGTAGACGTACCGACATATAGCCACACTTTTAAAGCGTAACAATTTTGGCTAGGCTATACAATTTATTTTATTAAAAAATTTACATTTTATATATAGCGTGTAATTAAAAATATTTCAAGCATATGCATTATTATCATATATTTTGATGATATAGAGAACTAAATTAGCTAATAAATACCAAAAATAATATTTTAAATGAATATACATTCTCATAAAACAGTGTGTCAAAATGCCTATTAACAATAAACTTTTCAAAAGTGAGTATATTCGTATAGTATCATGAATATTAGACATCTTAATTATCCAAAAATTATTTGCATTCACATTAAGATCAAATTGACTTTCTAATCCATTTCCAATTGCGTCACCCGATTTCTTCTACACATAAAAAAACTAATAATTATAGAGAAACTAAACTATAATCGTTCGTCTAGAAGAACAAAGACCATGGTAGCATATAGTAGCACCATGTTTTGCATATTTTCAGTTATATATAAATAAAAATTGACTAATCAGTAGAATAAACAAAATATAGTAGTCTCATTTCACTCACCTAAACAAAATATAGTAGTCCCTTAAAAGAGGGGTAACAATAAAATCATTAGTTGTGAAGCTAAAAATCTACCTGTATAATGGTGAAAATATTGCACCCAAGCTCTGTGAATGTGAAGGAAAATAACGTAAGTCACCAGGAAAGCCTGTTTTTATGTTTCGCATTGCAATTTCGCTTTCAATGCTTCAATTACTGTAGAGAATTTCTGGTCACTGAGACCATGAGATTTTGCAACCTTGTAATGTTCATTAGTTGCAGCAGCAATTGGAGTGGGTTGTGAAACAGAGTCAGCCAAACCCAGAGCTAGACGAAGGTCCTGAGACAAGCATATTTTTTTTCCGTTAGAAGATAACTTTAGGTTTGCATATAGGAGGTAATCTTGGAATGTTAGAAAACCTTTTGCTGATGCTTCAAAGTAAACGTTGACGGATACAAAGATTTAACCATTGAAGGACCTTTCATAGCGTACATTGGAGCACTAATAGTACCCTGCGAGATCACCTGTACCTGTGCACCTTCTGAGCATCTTATACTAGGAAATCTCTTGAATAAGTCATTATTGAGAGGATGAAGTTCTCCTTGCATCAAAGAGGCAGTCGGAAACTTTTTACCCCTGCATTCTGTACGTACTTGAAATTCAAATGACGATGAGCAGATTTCATATCAGAAAGTCAATTAAGAGTTCACGTATATGTTCTCAGTTTACTTTTACTTGAGGACAATTATCAATTTTAAGTATTTTTCACATCATGCATTGTCCCGAAACTCATGGAGCTATTTTTAAGCCATTTCAGTAATTTCACTAAGTAACCATCTCCATAACTTTTCCATACTCAACAGCCTCACAGATGCTGCTCAACATCCTTTAAGTATCTATTTTCAGCAAATAGCATGATCAAGGATATAACCTCTCTTTTTCTTTTTCTTTTTTATATTTATGGTTGGCCTAATCGTATCCTAATAAAGGTAAAGTCTCAGCAACTTCAATCGACATGGAATACCAATCTTCCTCGAAAATCTAAAAAGATAATACTTTGGGAAATTATCAACATTATCAATCCTACCAAAATCCAGTTCAGAAATCGTAAAGAGCACAAAACATGTTTCTAGTTATATTGTTCTCATTGTTAGACGAGTTATTGGCCACTGCACTTGAGGAAAAAAACTTTTATTTTTTCTTTTTGTAAGGTTTAGATTCCTGCTTTCTCCTCCTCCTTTTCAATAAAAGAGCATTCACTAATTTAATATCCATATAGTTTGATTTACAGAAATGTATTTACACTTCAATCACCCTATAAAATTTAAATAAACTACCTAAAGAAGCTGGTTGTTCCTTTTTTAACACCAAAAATATAGTAGTGACAATAGGAATATTTTCTCTTGTTGTTGGATGTTCAGCCTTCAATGATAAACAAGATTCAAAGTTAAGGGACCAACTGTTAATAGAATATGTTGGCTACGCATTTCTCTTGAATACGGTGTCATAAAAATATTGATTTAAGTTTCTTTTGATGCGGTGTTTCCATGTTTCTTTCCATGATCAAGAAATGTGTTATAGAACAATGAACAACAATTGTTCTTTGTCATGCTGATGGACTTTGTGTTTTTAAACATTTGTCTTGACAAACAGTGTTGAGTTTTTGTTTAAGATGAAATAGTCTTAAAATGAGAGTGAATGGGAGATGAGATTTGGATTTGGATTTGGTCAAATGATCAATCGATTGATTAATTTTTTGGACCAAATTTATTTGTTAATAATGAATATTAACGTGATATAATCCGTGTTTGTAACGGGTGTTTTCCAATCTGTGTATTGTGTTGCACCAACAAGTTGCCTAGTGCACCTCCCACCATGGCCAAGTGCTCCTCCCACCAAGCAAGTGTTCATTCCACCATGTAAGTGCTTCCTCCATGATAGCCTAGTGTTTGTTCCACCATGGAAGGGGCGGATTTCTCTCAAATGACTGCTATAAATAAAGCAGCAGTTGGAGAAAAAGAGATACACAGGAAAAAACACTCGAGATACACTCGATATACACTCTGTATACAGATATACACTCAGTATACACTAGAAAAATGAATTGCAATCTGATATCCTCTTCGGTAAGAATTCAACATCAGCTATACATTGCATCCCTTCCTCTCAGAATTTCCATTCGACTTCTGGGTTGTCCTCCTTAATTCTGCATTGTTTTTAACTACAAACAAAGCATCCGTAAGTGTAATTTGCTACCGAACTTTGTGTTTGCTGAAATACTGGGTTTGAAGTACCGCTACACCAGTGTGTAATTTGTTCTATCCTGGAAGGAAATAATCTATAACCTTGGGTAATAGGAGGGGATTAAATTTCTTAAGGAAACACTGTGAATTCAGTGGGCTCGAATTAATTGTTGCTTTATTTATATTTACGTTTTATACGCTAACGTTTTTATTTTCCAGAATTATTATTTACAAATACAGGATAATAAACCATGGGAACCAACAAGCTTAAGGAATTTAATAATTTTATTTTTGTATTTGTGTTATCCTTATTATTCTGGAAACTAAAACCTTTGTGATTTTGTGTACTCCCGTTTTGGAGAGTAAAGCCTTCATGGCGGTTTGTTGGAGATTAAAATCTACGTGATTTTTTTTAACTCCACTTTTAAACGTTTGTTTGTGTCATTTTTTCAGAAAAAATGGCTAATGAAACCGGAAACCAAGCTGTTCCGATGGTGACTGTTAACGCAATGGCAAACCATGTTCCGATGATGAATGTCAATGCATCGATAAGCCGAACACCGACGTAAGCACCGGTAGAAAAACCAGAAAAAATTTTCGGGATTGATTTCAAGCGTTGGTAGCAGAAGATATTCTTCTACTTGACTACGTTATGTCTACAGAAGTTAATCAAAGAAGATGTTCCTGATGTGCCCGATGAAACTCCAGAGAATGAAAGCTTTCTCGTGACTAAGGCGTGGAAGCATTCTGACTTTCTGTGCAAGAATTATATTCTTAGCGGACTGGATGATAATCTGTATAATGTATACAGTGGCGTGGAGACGTCAAAAGAATTGTGGAATGCGCTTGAAAAGAAGTACAAAACTGAAGATGCCGGGATGAAAAAATTCATCGCCGCAAAATTTTTGGACTATAAAATGGTAGATAGCAAGTCTGTTATTACCCAAGTCCAGGAATTACAAGTGATTATTCATGATCTACTTGCTGAAGGTATGTTTCAAATAAATACTGATGTTGAAAGTAAAAACTTTAGTATTTTTACTAACGGAATTTTCATTGAAGGTCTTGTTATCAATGAAGCATTCCAAGTAGCAGCAATAATTGAGAAGTGGCATCCATTGTGGAAGGACTTCAAAAATTATTTGAAACACAAATGAAAGGAGATGTCCCTTGAAGATCTCATTGTTAGATTGAGAATCGAAGAAGACAATAAAGCTGCTGAAAGGAGAGGCCGCGAAAATTTAACAATAATGGGAGCAAATATTATTGAAGATAACAAAAAGAGGAAGAAGGCTTCTGGTCCGAAATACAACCCAAGCAAGAAGCGGTTCAGTGGAAACTGCTACAACTGTGGGAAAATCGGACACAAATCTACGGAGTGTCGTGCTCGGAATAAAGACAAGAAAAGGGGTCAAGAAAATATGGTAGAAAAACATGATGATATTGATGACTTATGTGCCATGCTTTCTGAATGCAACTTGGTAGAAAATCCTAAGGAGTGGTGGATTGATTCCGGAGCCACTCGCCATGTTTGTGCCGTGAGAGAAGCATTTTCTACATATGCTTCTGCTGGACCCGAAGAGACGCTTTCTATGGGAAATGCTGCTACAACAAAAATTGAAGGATATGAGAAGATATTTCTCAAGATGACTTCTGGCAAGGTCATGACTTTAAACAATGTCCTTCATATTCCCGGAATTAGAAGAACTTAGTCTCTACTGGACTTCTTGTAAAGTACGATTTTAAGTGCATTTTTGTATCTGACAAGGTAGTCATAAGTAAGAACGATATGTTTGTAGGAAAAGGTTATCTTAGTTGAATGTAATGATTATTGAAAATAATAATAAAGCTTCAGCTTTGTCTTACTTACTTAAGTCAAATAATTTATGGCATGAACGTATGGGTCATGTCAATTATAAAACCTTGCTGAAAATGATTAACTTGGAAGTATTGCCTAAGTTTGAATGCGAAAAATCTAAATGTCAAATATGTGTGGAATCTAAGTATGTTAAACATCCTTATAAGTCGGTGGAAAGGAATTCAAATCCTTTAGACTTCATTCACATAGATATTTGTGACATGAAGTCAATACCATCTCGCGGTGGAAAGAAGTATTTCATAACTTTTATTGACGACAGTACTCGATATTGCTACGTTTACTTACTTAATTGTAAAGATAAAGAAATAGATGCATTCAAGCAATACAAAAATGAAGATGAAACTCAACTTAACAAGAAAATCAAAATGAAAGAAGTGATAGGGGTGGTGAATATGAATCTCCTTTTGAACAAATATGTTTAGAATATGGAATTATTCATCAAACAACGGCCCCTTACACGCCCCAATCCAA
>MDKF010374640.1:0-11168 GCA_026770625.1 Nicotiana glauca
ATTGGAAAAACTCTTTTTATGCTTATATATATCCCCTTCGCCGGGGTGTAAGCGCCGTAAAAAAGAGGTGTGACACCAGGCAAGTTCTATACACAAGTACAACACATGAACTACAAAAAAACCTCACCACACATGGAATATGACTCATTCCAGATTAACTCATCGAGACACTCCATTATGAGTATTCAAGTTAGTGACAAACATACAAATCAAGCAACTTTAGTATAGTTCAACCGATAAGACTAAGCGTTACACTCTAGTTTCTGTTGTGTTCAGGTGTGTCAACGCTATAGTTTCTCTTTTGATTCTCTAGCTCATAGCCCATTAAACCTAATCTATAAATCAAAAAGAAAATAAAATAACTTAAAAAAATTACCTATACCCGATTCAAGTTTAAACCCTTGGAAAAGAACCATGGCCTAAAGAAAAACCAAGGGGGAGCTACTACACTACCTAAAAAAAATTCTTTTTGGTATTTTTCTAGACTAACTTCCCTCAAGAAGATTTTCCAAAGGATCCGTCGTCAGGAAGAGTCTTCATATTTTCCATATTTTTTTTTCGTTGATTGACTCAGTCCCTCAAGAACCCCGCCGAAAGAGATCCATTGTCTGGACAAGCCACTTACCTAGTTTAAACTAATGAACTAACTAATGAAATAGGCATACATACGATTGATACAATTACATACATATATTGAAGTATCCCCCACCCCACACTTAAAATGAAGACATGTCCCTATGGCTTAAAAATTGAAGTACTAGTGAGGTAAAGGAACTTCCCTGAAGGCTCAATCCTGGTCGGATACCGTGTCGGGGTTCACATGGCATGACCGACCTAAAGTTCTCATCCAGCCCAAAAATTTATTCTTAGACTTTGTCTGCTGGGCAGCCACTACGTCTACACGAGTACCCAACTCAGTCATGGAAGAGCGCAACCCTGCCACCTCCTGCTCCAATGTGGCGAAACGGGACATTCTAGCAGTTCCTAAAGATGAGGCTGCTCTGGACGGTGCTGCAGCTGTTTCGTTGTGCTCATGGGCCTGTGTTTCGCCCTCCACATTCATCTAATCGGCCACCCTTTCCTCCGAGTCATCAGAGCGATTCTCATCTGCTCCACCTGATATTGCTGGCCCTGTTGACGTGGTGCCCTTGTCGGGTCGGACCTTGTAGCCATTTTGTACTAGCCCATCCACATGGAGATTTTCGGTCACCCGAGCTTGCTTGCAAAGCTTAGTCACTAAATAAGGGGAAAAAAACCATACCTGCGGAGTGGGCAGCTAATGAATATTTCGTCGTGTATCACTTTGGCCATATCGAAGGGAAGACCCTTGATGAAATACCAAATCAATGCAGCTCGGGGTCTATTTACCTCCGTACTATTTTTGGAGGGAATAAGACGACTGTTAATCACATAAAACCAGCTCTTCACCTCTTGGGTTAAAGCGGAGGAGTGAAACTTATCACTGTATTGCATCCAGAACACCTCTTTTCCGGGTGCGCACATATCATCAAATAATCGCTCCCACTTTGCGTCTATTGTGTTTTGGCCAAACTCATAAAAGTCCTCACACTCATCCACAAGAGGGCGCAAATGGTATGTCGTCCGTATCGCCTCAATAGAGGCATTTACCGCCTTGTGGCGCACTGTGACTACATTGTTGTCATGATCTGGCAGATTAGCATAAAATTCTCGCACAACCATTGCATTGGCCTCCCCTGGCTCATCAATGAAGGTCTACAAACCCCATCGTACCAACTCCGAATACATGTGAGGACAGTGCTGTTGGACTAAACAGATGTCAATGCCCTTCTCCGGAATCGGCTGTTTAGTTGCCTTCTCTATAAAGCTAGCCTGAGCATTGGCTGAGACAAATTTGCTACTGTCAAAGGGGCGTGCAGGGGCTGCCCCTTGTGTCATAGGTGCTCCAGCTTCGCTGCTAGTGGATGGACCTGTGGCTTGGCATTTTCGAGATGTTGCCATGACACCTGAAAATTGGGACACATTAGCACAGTTCAAATAAAAGTGGGATGCACTGCGGTTACTCAGACTTCACATGCATGAGTGGTCACAACTACATAGTAAAGTTCACTGAGGCCATTTCACAAACGCCTAGTGGGCATTAGGTCTTCACAACCCTTTTTAAGTGTTTTATAACATGAGTCCACCACAAAATCTCATAAATAGCACAAATCAAGTACCACCCACCCCACACTTACCACACACCAACACCACAGCATATTTTTCGAATTCCTCCACATAAAAAGCAAAGAACAACTACTACACAAACACATTGGACTACAACCAAAAATCTAAAAAAAAAATAAGAAGAGAATAAGAGAAGAAATTGCAACTATGGCTCAGTGTGGATGATGGTGAGTAGAGAGAAGAATGTGTGTGTGGGCCTGGTGGGGGAAGTGAGATTGTGAGACTGGGGGGAGGGAATTGTGAGAATTAGGAGATGGTGGAAGTGGTTTGGAGAGAAGGGTGTGTAAGATTTGGGGAGGAGTTATGCGGTGGGGAAATAGACTGGAGGGGGGGGAATTAAGTTAGACTAAAGAAGAAAAAGGAAAAAAAACTTTAAAACAACCCAACCCAGTGATTTCTGGGGTGGGACTAGCGCGAAGTCTAGCGCGAAACTAGCGCGATTGAGCTAGTCCACGCAGAATGTTACACTTTTAGCGCGAGCTTTTGCGCGAACTATAGCGCGATCCAGCTAGTAGCGCGAAGTCTAGCGCATTCGCGCTAATTTTGTGCAGATTAGGTAGAATGTTACCCAGTTAGCACGACCCTTAGCGCGAACTGTAGCGCGATCGCGCTACTTGGCAACATGTTTTTCCACTTTTTTCACCTGTGTTCACCATGGTCGATGGTCTCTTCGCCTGCCCTTTGTCACCTGCATTGGTTAGCATGCTATAAAACTCACAAATAACACTACAACTATCGTTGGGTTGCCTCCCAACCAGAGCCTTAGTTATTGTTGTGACACGACGGTTACAACAATTTAATGGGTTGCGTCCCATCCAGTGCCTAATTTAACATCGCGGCACGACTCAACACATTTTCAAGCATCCGACAGTTCCATCGAGGTCTTGTGATGTGCAATGTCACCACCCCAATAATGTTTTATCCGCTGTCCATTTACCAAGAAGGTACCATTTGAGCTCATATCCCGCAACTCCACAGCTCCATGAGACTTCACACTTACCACAACGAAAGGGCCTGACCAAAGAGATTTAAGCTTTCCGGGAAAGAGCTTCAACCTCGAATTGAATAACAGAACTTCTTGCCCCGGCTCAAACTCTCAATGTTGGATGCATTTGTCATGCCACCTCTTAGTCTTCTCTTTATACAATTTGGCATTTTCATATGCGTGCAATTGAAACCCATCAAGCTTGTCGAGTTGTAGCAACCTCTTCTCTTCAGCTAACTCCATATCCATGTTCAGCTTTTTAATTACCCAATAAGTCTTGTGTTCAAGCTCGACGGGCAGATGACATGCCTTCCCATAAACTAATTTATACATAGAAGTACCTATGGGGGTTTTGTATGCAGTTCGATATGCCCATAATGCGTCGTCGAGCTTTCCAGCCCAATCCTTTCTATTTCCACTCACTGTTTTATCCAGAATCTGCTTCACCTCTCTGTTTGACAATTCCTCTTGACCACTCGTTTGGGGATGATAGGCCATGGAAACCTTGTGCTTGACACCATATTTTGCAAGGATATTATTCAGCAATTTGTTACAAAAGTGTGTTCCCCCATCACTTATCAACACTCGTGGAGTTCTAAAGCGTGTGAAGATGTGCTTCTTTACAAAACTCACCACTACCTTTGCGTCATTAGTAGGAAGAGAAATGGCCTCCAACCACTTAGACACATGGATGTACCTGTGCCCATTAGAGTATGGAAATGGTCCAATGAAGTTGATCCCCCAAACATCAAATAACTCTACTGCCAGAATATTCTGCAAAGGCATCTCGTGCCTCTTGGTGATTGTTCCGGTTCTTTGTCATCATCACACATTTTAACAAAGGTATGTGCATCCTTAAACAATTTAGGCCAATAGAAACCTGATTGTAGAACTTTTTGGGCGGTCCTATCTCCCCAGTGATGTCCTCCGTATGGTGATGTGTGACAGTCATGCATATTGCATTCATCTCTTCCTCTGGAACACATCTTCGCACCAACTAATCTGCACATAGCCAGAATAGGAATGGCTCATCCCGCATGTAGAGCCTCACATTATGTAGGAACCTTCTTCTATTATTAGGTGTCAATTCTGGTGGTGTCGCCCCACTTGCAATGAAATTAATATAATCTGCATACCACGGGGCTTTACTTGAGGTGATTGCCAATAACTGCTTATCAAGAAATGTTTCTTTGATAGACCCATCTTCAGCTACATGGCTCCGATTTTCTAATCTGGACAAGTGATCAGCCACTTGGTTCTCTATTCCTTTTCGATCTTGGATTTCAAAGTCAAACTCTTGGAAGAGAAGGACCCAATGAATCATTCTCGGCTTGGCGTCTTTCTTCTCAAACAAGTATCTGATAGCTGAATTATCTGTGTAGACGATGACTTTGGTCCCCACTAAATATGATCTGAACTTGTCAAACGCCCACACCACTGCAAGCAACTCCTTTTCAGTAACTGTGCAGTTCATCTGGGCTGGATTCAGAGTTTTGCTCGCATAGTAGATGGAGTGAAAGATTTTATTTCTCCTTTTCCCCAAACAACTCCAATAGCTATGTCACTTGTATCAGACATCAACTCAAATGGTTGCTCCCAATCCGGGGTAATGATAATTGGTGCAGTCACTAGCCTTCCCTTCAGCTCCTCAAATGCTTTCAGACAGGCATCATCGAACTTGAAGGAGACATCTTTCTCGAGCAACCTGCACAAGGGAGAGGAAATTTTCAAAAAATCTTTAATGAAACGACGATAAAACCTGCATGGCCCAAGAAACTGCGAATGCCTTTGACGGGCGTTGGTGGGGGAAATTTTTCAATTGCTTCCACCGTTGCTTTGTCACCTGCAAACCATTTTTAGACACCTTGTGCCCCAATACTATACCTTCACGCATAAAATGGCACTTTTCCTAGTTTAGTACCATGTTCGTCTCTTCACATCTAGCAAGTACTTTATCTAGATTCATTAAACAAGTATCAAAATAGCACCCAAACAAGGAAAAATCATCCATGAACACTTCTACAAATATTTCGACCATATCAGTAAAAATAGCCATCATACACCTTTGAAAAGTCACAGGTGCATTACAGAGACCAAAGACCATTCTTTTAAATGCATACGTGCCATATGGACATGTAAATGTGGTTTTCTCTTTGTCCTCTAGGACTATAGCAATCTGATTATACCCGGAGTAACCGTCTAGGAAACAATAGTATTCCTGGCCAGCTAATCTATCAAGCATTTGGTCAATAAAGGGGAGAAGGAAGTGGTCCTTTCGGGTGGCATTATTCAATTTTCTGTAATCTATACAAATCCACACCCAGTGACAGTTCTGGTGGGAATCAAATCATTATTTTCATTAACAACCATAGTCATCTCCCTTTCTTGGGTACACATTGAACGGGGCTTAACCATTTGCTGTTTGAGATTGGAAATACAATACCTGCATCAAGCCACTTAATCACTTCTTTTCTTACCACTTCTTTCATGATTGGATTTAGTCAGCATTGTTGCTCTACACTTGTCTTGTGTCCGTCCTCCATGAGGATTTTATGCATGAAAAAAACTGGGCTAATTCCTTTAATGTCAAACATGGTCTACCCAAGTGCTCACTTGTGCTCACGTAGCACCCTCAACAACTTCTCTTCCTGCAATTTAGACAATTCAGAAGAAACAATAACAGGTAAAGTGTCAGAGTCACCCAAATAAGCATATTGAAGGTGAGGGGGCAAAGGTTTAAGCTCCAATTTTGGAGCCTCCTCAATTGACGGTTTTGGAGGCGGCCCATCTGGCCTGTTCAAGGGCTCAAAAGGGTGTATCCCCTGCATGTAAGCACAAGATGTGTCTAGGATGTGCTTCATCTCCTCAACCTCCTCATCGTTTCCCATGCTATTGAACAATATAATTTCTTTCTCTATAGAGTCGTCTAGATATACACTCGTGTCAAGAATTTGCTCATTCGCCTCAACAACAGATATGATTGAGAGTTCCTCATATTGGCGGGGAAGTTAGATTGCTTTGTAAACTAAAGACTGCTTCCTCATCATCCATCCTCAAAATCATTTTTCCCTCTCTCACTTTAATGATTGCATCACCAGTAGCCAAGAGAGGTCGCCCCAATATGATTGGGATCAGTTCGTCAGCCTCATAATCCAAGATAATGAAGTCAGCTGGGAAGATAAATTTTCAAATTTGTAGCAACACATCTTCAATCACACCCTTGGGGTGTGCTATTGATCTATAAGCCAGCTGCAACATCACAGTAGTTGGCCTTGGAGCTCCCAGGCCCAATTGCTTGAACAAAGATAAGGGCATCAGATTTATGCTTGCCCCTAAATCACAAAGAGCACAACCCACATCAATATTACCAATGCGCACAGGAATGGTGAAACTGCCAGGATCCTTAAGCTTTTGAGGAAGCTTGTTTTGGACCCTTGAGGTGCACTCCTCAGTAAGTGCAACAGTCTCAAATTTAGTAAATCTTCTCTTGTGAGCCACTATATCTTTTATGTACTTAGCATACTTTGGA
The DNA here is from genome assembly GCA_026770625.1 of Nicotiana glauca. Lineage (NCBI taxonomy): Eukaryota > Viridiplantae > Streptophyta > Magnoliopsida > Solanales > Solanaceae > Nicotiana > Nicotiana glauca. The sequence continues at coordinate 6,720 of MDKF010374640.1, forward strand.
ATTTCACGCAGTACATCAACAAGTGGAATATTTAATTGAACCTGGATCAACATGGAGAGAAATTTGCTGAACATGCAATCATCATTTTTCTTCTGCAATCTCTGGGGGAAAGGTGGTGGGGGCCTCGGAGCCTCCACTGGCTCTGGAATTTCAGCAGCATTCTTTGGTTTGTACGTTGCTTTAGGAATTAACTCCCCCTCGGGTATAGGCTTGTCTTTCCTTTTCTTTGGCGCTTCCTCTAGCTCCCTCCCGTTTTTGAGTGTAACTGCATTCACTTGAGGGTTCTTTTCTGTATCGCTGGGGAGAGCACCTGCAGGTCTAGTGTTTTGGTTCGTTGCTGACTGCCCCATTTGCCTTTCAAGATTTCTGAAGTCGGTCATGAGCTGCTGATTGTCAAGCAACAACTTCTTTAGCAAATTATTTGTACTCTCTTCCATTGGTTGGGGGGCTTCTGAGGTGGATTGAAATACCGTTGGGGTCTATGATGATTCTGATTCAGCTGATTTCCACCCCATGAGAAGTTGGGATGATTCTTCCAATTTGGAATGTAAGAATTCCCGTATTGTGCATGCTGATTCGGTGGACCTCTGCTCTGCTGCCCCACATAGTATATGGATTCAGGATTCGTATGGAACATGTCACTCATATGATTTTCACCACATAATTCGCAACAAATAGCCATTTGTTGTACATGTTGCATTGTTTGTGGTTGCTGCATTGTCATCCTAGTCATCTGATTAGCCAACTTTGCAATATCAGCTTTCATGGCTAACAGGTCATCGAACTCAAGTAATCTAGCTGATTTTTGCTTAATTGCCTTTCGTGAATCACCCTCACCTTGCCAATTATGATCATTAGCAGTGAAGTTATTTAGCAAGATTTGGATTTCACTGTACGGTCTGGCCATGCAACTACCCCCAAGTGCTGAATCAAGATTCATCTTTGTTGCATCATCTAACCCATCCACAAAAGTGTGACCTAATACCTCGTCAGTTTGACAATGATATGGATAGTCTCTGAGCATTTTCTTGTACCTTTCCCATGCTTGATAAAGTGTCTCGCCATCTCGTTGTTCGAACCCAAGAATTTGACTCCTCAATATTTTTGTTTTCTTAGTGGGGAAAAACTTGATTAAGAATTTCCTTGCTAGATCATCCCAAGTGCGGAGCGTCCCCAAGCAGTTAAAAGGGGGAAAGTGTCAGCCTGACATAGTCCTTGGAAAAATTCGGATAATTGTAAGAGTCCGTAATTTCCAAGAAATTCGGAATGTGCCTCTGCGGGTCTTCACTAGGTAGACCCACATATTGCCCTGTGGAGTGGATCAGCTGCACCAAGTACTATTTGAGTTCAAAGTGCCCTGTGATATCAGGCTTCACAATAGCCTGAGTCATGTTAGCTAGACTGGGCCTTGCGGCTTCAATAACCGCTCATTCCTCATTCCCTACCATCTCTATTGGCTGTGGTTGGACTACTATCCAACTCTCTTTCAATTTTGGTTCTTGCATCTACTTCCCTCCTCACTCTGTGAAGTGTTCGTTCAATCTAAGGATCAAGGGGAAGTAGGTTATTTGCGCTTCTACTCCTCCGCATTCAAGAGAAGAGCCTGTGTCAACACAAACAAGGTAAACTGAAAATTAAAGCTTGAACAAATAACTAATAAAAGCTTAACTCAGTCTAAGTCCCCGACAACGGCGCTAAAAACTTGTTGTGACCAAAACACTCACGCAAGTGCACGTGATCGTCAAGTAATAAAGTAGTGAGTAGAGTATCATTCCCACGAAGACTTGTGATTAACTATTGACAGATTTAAACTCAATTAACTTATCGATCCAAGAGATTTCTCACAAAGGATATTCGTCTTTAATTTACTCCCTAAAATATCAATTAATAAACTAACAAAAATAATCAACCAAAAAAATAGCATTCGAATGACGATCAGTAGGGGAGAATATTCCAGGGTCATGGGCCAGTTAACAATCATGTTGCGTTCTTGGCTTAAAATAACTAATTGATTTATCTGGGTTGTTGATTGACAGGGTTAATATTGCTCGTAAGAATCTTCGAGTTCTTACTTACCTATTCAAGTTAACTTAATGCCTATATGTCTATGGAATTAAAACTAAAAAGAATGCATTTAATAATCCTGTATTTCAACTAAGCAAGGCAATTAGGTATATATCTATCCTAATTACGAATCTATTCATGTCACGACCCTAGTTCACCAATTGTGAACACGTCATGACGGCACCTAGTCTTCGCGACCAGGTAAGCCTAAGACATTGCGGAAGTAATAACATTTGCAAAATTTATAATCAAAACTAAATAACAGGAATAATGTATACGGTTGCCACCTGGCACATACACTTTAACACTTTAAAAGTTATGAAACTATCCCCAAGACCTGGACAGCCAAGGGCAATACAGGCCAAGAATAATACATAACACTACTCTAATCATCCGGAAAGTCTATAACAAGGAGGAACAGAATAGCATCTAGCTAGCTAAAGGGTAAAGTGAGAGGGAGACTCTCCGGCCTGCGGAAGCGGCAGATATACCTCAAGTCTCCGAAATGCTCCCTGCAGCTACTGATAATGCGCCTGCGTAGAGGTACCTAGATCTGCACATGAAAAACATGCGCAGAAGAGGCGTGAGTACACCACAGCGGTACTCAGTAAGTGCCAAGCCTAACCTCGATTGGGTAGTGACGAGGAAAGGTCAGGTCCCTACTGAGGCAGAAACAATAAGATAGCAAAATATTAACAGTGTTGAAGTCTGATGAAAACTAATGAACACAGTAGTGTGGTACGACAGTTCAATGAAATATAATACTGCAAGACAAAACAGGAACACAGAGTAAATACAGCTAAATTACAAGAATACCGACGAGGGTCTCCCAAGATACCGTCCTGTAGCCCTTTTCTCAACTGTCCAATGGATCTCCCGGGATACCGTCCCGTAGTCCAATTCTCATATCAATATCAAGGATCTCCCAAGATACCGTCCCGTAGTCCGATTATCAGTGTGCAGGGGATCTCCCGGGATACCGTCCTGTAGTCCCAAAATAGAAGTACAGGGGGATCTCCCGGGATACCGTCCCGTAGTCCCAAAATAAAAGTGCAGGGGGATCTCCCAGGAATCAAACCCGTAGTCCCAAAGTAAATATGCAGGGGGATCTCCCGGGAATCAAACCCGTAGTTCCAAAGTAAATATGCAGGGGGATCTCCCGGGAATCAAACCCGTAGTCCCAAAGTAAATACGCAACCAGCATCAGAGAAATATTCAGAAATTGAAATGCAACAATACAAGGCAACAAATAATATTGGCCTATATGCTCCACGAAATCACAGTTAAGACAATTTAAACAAATAGGCAACTTGGATCAATTAAACATGTTATTCTACGCTAGCACAGGCTATAATAGCAAGTAAGGTAAAGCAAATATGAAAGAAAATCCAAACTAAGTATTTAAGTAAAAATCTGGGTTTCAACAATTAGCTCAAGTACGTGCTCGACATCTCACGTACAAGGCATTCAATTACCAATTATCAAATCCTAAGGGACGAAGTCCCCCACACAAGGTTAGGCAAGCCACTAACCTCGAACCGGTGCGAAATAAACTAGGGAACGATGACCTTGCCACGAGTATCCGACTCCAAATGGCCCAAATCTATTCAATTCAATTACAAATCGTAAATAATATTGTAAACAACTGATTCCACTATTGAAATTAAAGCTTGGGCGCGAAAATAGGTAAAATGACCAAAATGCCCCTCCAGCCAATGTCTCGGAATCGAATAATTTTCACATTTTCAGAACCCTCATACTCTCACGAGTCTAACCATATACAAATCTCCAAAATCGGAGGTCAAATGCCCACTCAAAATCACAAAATTAAGCCTAAGAAGTTTCACCCATTTTTCTCAATTTTAGACCTTGAATTTGAAATCTAATGGTTGATTTAGCTAGGAAATGATTGAATATAACTAGAAGGGATCAAAGCAATGTTACCCAATGATCTTATCTTCAAAATCCACTCAAAATCACCTTCTCTCGAGCCCTCAATTAATTTTTCTAACTTTGAAATAAACCCTCAGATTTTCCCTTTTTCAGACCAGTGATTTCCGCTTTTGCGGTCCCGATTTTGCGATGGGAATAACCGCTTTTGCGGTTTAACTTAAGAGGGCAGGGACCGCTTTTGCGGACTAAAAACCGCATCTGCGGTTCCGCTTACGCGGGAAGGAGACCGCTTCTGCGGTTCTCCTGGGATGGGGTAATTCCGCTTATGCAAAGAAATGGCCGCTTATGCGGCTCCGCGTCTGCGGCGAGGAAACCGCTTACGCGGCTCCTCTTCTGCGGCTCCAGGACCGCAGAAGAAAAAATACCAAAAGCCTGCTGCAACTTTTTCCTTCTAACTCCAAACTTTGCCCGTTGAGCATCCGAAATCATCCC